>PVKE010038573.1:0-15385 GCA_004027555.1 Craseonycteris thonglongyai
TGTTATGCGCTTCCCTCTCACTGGAGGGAAAGAGGACGTCTCCCCCTCCACTTGAAAACAAACAAACGCTATTAAATTGGACGAAGCAGTAACTTCAGTTAAGCAGATACAGGACACAGAAAGGGCATTTCTCTCTCTCTCAGTGCATTTCTTCTCCCGCAGCAGAAGGGCTTCTGTGCAGTTGGAGTCACATGTTTGATTGACTCAGCTCCCTGGCTAATGTTTACACGGCTGTATTCATCTTGCTCTGATGACTGTGACATGCCACCCGGATGCGGTGAGGCTGACAGGGACTGTGAGGGGGACCAGACAGATGACAACGTCTCCGTTCTTCAGAGCCAATGCAGGGTGATCTGTCACCTGATGATAGGCCACAGCCTGTCATTTATTTACTTACAGCTTTAATGTGGGTAAAATGAGCAGGAGAGGGGGGGAAACGTGACATGAGGAAAAGAGAAAGTGGTTACAGGAAAGACAAATCTGACAGCCCCTTTTTGACATCAAAGTATCAACAACAGCCATTTCATACATCTCAATGGGCAGGCCAACCCAGGGGCCAGTTATTAGTAGCATTCCGGGCAAGAAATCAGATTTGCAAAACAGGAACTTTAGCCATTTAGTCTGTGGGAGTGTGGTCAACAAACCACACTGCTACTTGGTTATAGCAAATGCCTTGAATTGCTTGCACATTTAATTTCTGCAATGCACAGTGACTGTTTTGGCAAGCATGTTTTTCCTTTTAGTTTTTTAAACTACATTTCTCAAAGTAAATTTTATGTGTTATGGAAATCATCATCCAAGTGTCCTTTTTGCTTTAAAAGTGCTGCTAGAAATCATTTATAGTCTTGAAGACAAAACCTTGGAAAACCATTGACTTACTTGTTTTATGTGATGACATCTGGTTATGGAAAAGAAATGCCTGAAAATCTGGGGAAAAAACCAACAATAGACAGACATGTTAAGTAAATTAATTCTGTGTGAATAAAACTGTGATGATTCATATTTCAAGGGGATTTTGTAAACTTAAAAATTGACCTTTGCCTCTAAATAAGTAAACGACTACCGAGTTAACAAATTTAATAAAGTCCATTAAATATTCTATATACCAACACAGATTTGAGCCATTAAAATAGTCTTAAAAGGCATCTACAATTTGGGCATTCTTTACTTACTTTACACCATGAGGTCTAATTATGTCAGGACATTGGGCATTGGGGAGAGAGGTCCCAGGAATTTCCCACATACTGAAAATCTGGCCCTGGGGATGTGACGTGTGCATACCCAGAGGTGCACCTTTATATGGCCAGAGACCATAGAGCACTCACTAATGATTGCTAACAATGGGGTTGCTGAGGCCCAGGTGTTGGGTCCAGCATTATGTCAATAACATCCATCATGCAAAAATTTCAGCGCACTGACATATTTCATAAGAAACATAGCCCCTGGGAAATTGTCACTGTAACCTTTAGTAGACAGAATCCAGCAACCCCAAGACGGAGTGTTCTCAATGAGGCTGTGGTTTCTTTGTGTGTCATTTCCAAATGCCTCTTCTTCTGGCATGTCTTGATTTGTCATGCACTCTCTCTGCATTAAAATAATTATCCCCCTTTCAGGCTTTCAAATTCGCAGCACCCAAGCAACCGCTCAGCAGGCAGCCTGGGATACAATGGGGCTTACTTTCACTCAACAAGGCACAATCTACAAGGAAGTTAGGCACATAAATGTGACTTTCCAGAATGCTGGGAAGAGTATTGCATTTTAGTAGGGAGTGTCTGCTTTGGGAGAGAAAATAGTTCCAGTGGATGCTGAGAAGGTTGTTAGAGCAGATCAGACACACTCTACCCCGTGGCTCTATTACCACATCTTTCCTAAGTGTCTCCCCTTACTCTTAGGTATGTGTGCACATTGCTCCTTCAGGCTGCGAGCCAAAAGAGGACGCTTTGCCGCATCTCCACATGGGGTCCCCTTACTGAAGCTAGAAATACAACTACACTTAACCTGTTACTTCTCCTATACATGGTTGCCAAGGAAAAGGAGATATTGCCATGAACCCTGATGACTAAAGGGTCCTGTGAAATACAAACTACAAACCAGAAACTTTGCCCATTTCTGGGGCTAGTAGTGTCCTCAGTTCCTGGTGTGTGTATCATTTGTCATATCCTCTGAATGATCCAAGCGGAGAATCAGAGTCACTTGAACTCTGAGAACTGTTTGATATTTTCAGTGCATCTTCTGGGGTCTTATTTTGTATCTTATTTTGTATCAGAGTCCCACTTATTTCCTGAAGATGTTCAGGAAGGACGAAAATTGTATTCCCTTCTCTGTATTTGACAGTATGTCTTTGAGGCTCAAAAGGGCCAAATTACCTGTCCTTATTTTTCTGCGTTGACTGGGGAACGTGATGAATCCTATAACCTTGCTCACAACTTGGCTGGAGACTGTTTGCCTTAGATTTTTGTGGACACAGGTGGTGCTCTAAGGGTCCAGGCCTTTATGGGTAACACCTGTTTCCATTTCTTTTGCCCGCATTATTGCTGGGTAGGACATATGTGGGGTGGGGCCCTGGGTTATATTTGCAAGATCAGCGAGGTGAAGAGTGTTAAACATTAGGATTTTATTACTGCTAAGCTTTATGGTTTTTCCCACAGGCTCTCATGGTTCTTTAGCCTTTTTTATATCTCTGGTTAGGTGGTGTTAGTACTGCTGATATGGGAGGAATTAGGTAGAAATGGAAGAAGGGCAGAAAATTCCTGGAGCTGTCCCTGCCTACAAAATTTCTACCCCCAGCTCCCCTCTTTATAATGGTTTTACAATTTAACAAATATTTCTGTCTCTGTGATCACCCACTCCATGTAACCTATAATAATTTTAATAAGATAAGAATTATGTAAAAATCATTTGTTTGTTCTTCCATCAAATATTAATTAGGTCCTCCCACACATAGCTTCCTCTGCAGACTCTTTGAACCATGGTCCTGATTGCAATCAATTTAATATGTAAGCAGAAAAAAAAAATACCTCACTCCTCTCTCCTTCTGCAAACGGAATCTTTATGTATAAGTTTTATCCCCTAACTTTTCTATTATTGATCCACATGAGATGCTAGTTGCATCCAGTGTCAGTCTGTTCATGGGAAGCTCTAAACAGAAAATTATATCAAGCACAGTCATAGATAAGCAGCTAGGCTGAATCATATACTTGCGTACTGAATATTGTTGCTTCCCCTTGATGCCTGTGAGCGGGGATATGCTTTAAGATATGCGTCCTAGATAGCAGGCTGGCTCTAAGCGCCTGGTCACCTGACCAAGGCCCCTGCTGACACTCCCACATGCAGAGGAGCATCTGACGGTGGGAGTGGAGTAGATGCTGTCTCCCTGGTGACATGAGACATACCTGACGAAGGCCCATTGCCCGCTGTGTTGGTTTCCTGGGGCTGCCCTAACATAAGGCCCCCAACTAGGTTCCTTGAAACAATAGAAATGTATGGTCTCAGAGTCCTGGAGGTTAGAAGTCCAAAATCAAGGTGTCCGCTGGGCCACGTTCCCTTCAAAACCCCTAGGGAAGAGTCCTTCCCAGCATCTTCCAGCTCTTGGTGGCTTCTGACATTCTCTGGCTGTGGCAGCATCCCATCTCCACTGTCACGTGGCCTTGTTTGCTGTGTGTCCTTGTGTCCTCTCCTGTTCTTCTGAGGACACCAGTCATTGGTTTTAGGGCCCACCCTAAGTCCATGATGATTTTATCTCAAGATCTTGAACCAATTAGATCTGCGAAGGTCCTATTTCCCAGGAAGGTCACATTCTGAAGTTCTGAGTGGACATTATCTGGGGGGGGGGGCTCGCCATTGAACCCCCAATACTCTCACTCACTTTTCATTTTTCTTAGAATGATATAAATGGCGGGAGCATCTCAAATGGCAGGTGCAAATCTTTTCAGTTATTTCTCCCTGAGTAATGTGGTAGGGAAGTGTTCATTTTTTTATTTCTGTATTGATTCATCTATCTAATTATTGACTTCTCTCTCCATTTAATGAAGAAGAATGCAGAATTTCAAAACACTTCCCACCTGGGCTTAGAATGGAAAAGAACAAATCTCTGCTAACGTTTGGAAGGATGTCCTTTTCACGTGTTTCGTTTGATCTTCTCGGCAGCCTGGTGAAGGACGTGCTGTGGTAGCACCAGTCCTGGCCATAGTGAGAACAGGAGGTTCACTAGGGCTGCGTTTCACCCCGATTCCCTCTGTTAGTTACTGATGGAGGAGGGCTGGGGTTTCCACATCGAGGTTAGAGTTTCTCTCATTCAGTCAAGAAACAGCCTGATTGTCATCGTTTGTTTATTTGTTTGCTTGTTTTCACAGTTCTCAGGGAGACGCCTCCCTTTACTTTCATTTCTATATTTAGATGTTCATTGCTTTTGAGATTTAAGAATATGTTAGCTTAGCCATCTTGGCTGAGCTATGTTCTCCTCCAGGTGTTGCCATCTTTGTAATGTTAAATGAATTAAGTAACCTTTCTAAACCTCGCCTTTCTCATCTAAATGGAGTGGAAAATTCCAATCTTGTAAGAAGATAATGAGGAAAATTAATATAATGCATTTAAAGTATCTAGCAAAATGCCTCCAAAGCAGCAGCCTCTTTTGTCTATACTTCATGACAGCCTAGAAGAGATAGAGAAAGGGCTGAAGAGTTGGGTATTTTGAGTCTGTTGGATGGTCTGGGACAAATATCAGACATCCTAAGTCTCAATTTCATCACCTATCAAGTGATGGGCATCTCTAAGCACACTTAATGCCATGAGTTCTGGGCAGGAAAGACTGAGGGAGAATTGCAACAAAAAAGTCCCCCATTTATCTAGTTACCTCAGAATAATTTAAACTTCATGTGAGGAACGCTTTGGAAACTTCTGAATAAACATGAGAAACAAAGCATCTCTGTCAGAGACCTAGAAAATCCTGGGTGTTGTTTCAGTATGTCAATTAAAGAACTGATGCATTAGGCATTTCTTGTATATTTAAAGTTGAGTAGTGGGGATACTTTACAAAAAAAATTACTTTTACTTTCTGTTCTTTCATAAGGCAATTGCCCAATGCTCACTTTCCTCATAGCACTTTGAAGACCACACGGGAATTGAAAATGTTAGTGTTTCCAAAAGAAATTTAGAAGCACAGAATAATGTCAGGCTCAGATCAAATAAAAATAACTTTTTAGGTCTCCGTTGATTAAAAATGTATGTCCTGGTTTTAAGCATTTTCTTCCACGGCAGTAACCCACTGGCAGAACACAGTTTGAAGCTTTTTAACTAGTGGGTTTTGACAACACCAAAGCCTTTCCCTCCAGCCCAAATGTTGCTCCTTCATGAAACCCCCCAAGGAGGCAAACAAGCCAAAGGCAGATGGAAACAATAGGCCCTCCTTGTTCAAATGAACATGTTACAATGATTTGTCAAATGTAGAGACATTTGTGAGAAAGCTGACTTGGAAACAAAATCTACATGGAGTAGCCCTGTCCAACACATCAATGTTTTATGTAGATGGTGGGTGAGGATCTCCCCTGCCATTTGCACACAAATTAATACCGAAAGCAACATTAACAAAGAAGTGGTTCCAAGTCCTAGTCCTATTGCAATCTCCTCTGTACTCTTTGGAGTCTTTTATTCTTCTGGGATGTGTTCTAGATTTTTTTTTTCTTGTTTCAACACACTCTGTCTTCTGTTTGCCATCTTTCCCTTTAACGGTGTATGCCAGAGTGAACTTAACCTTTTCCTTGAATTTGTTCTTCCTATCAAAAATGAGAATATGGTATCATCCTTATAGTATAAAAGCACGATTGCTTTTTTTAAAAATCCAATCCAGATCAGAGAAGAAGTAAAAGATGAGCATATTTGACTAGCTTGTTTTTGTGTAAGAATTTGTACTCTCTTGATAGTTCCATTTTAGCTAAACGTTCCATGTGCCAACTTTGTACTATCAATAGTTACAGAACAATGAAAAGATATGGATTTACTAGGTTATAGTCTATGTGGGAGGAATGAAATGAAACATAAGTTATCTGGGCAGTGTCTTAGACAAGGTATCTGCTGGGACATAGGAGGCTTAGTTTGAACTCAGACTTTTATCCAAGATGGATAAAACACACTAGGATAAAATTCTAATCTCTTTGTTTTCCTTTTTTATAGAATAAGTATGAGATTAGGCTAGAAGATGAATTTCTGCTTGATTATTCTATATTGGTTGAGTGATAAAGCCTAATTTGGGCTTCCTCACAGTCTTGCTGGCTTTTCTGTGGTGGTGGCATTCAGTGTTCCTGGGGTAATTGGGAAGGTAAAAGGCAGGCAGAAGTGAAGCCTACAGAAGGATCTGAGAATGGTGTTCAATGTTCCTGTATTTTTCTAGTCTAGAGACTGGACAGAGTAAATCAAGTCTACATATATGCCCAGTTTCTCAAAGCAGGCTCTTTGCAAGCTTTGACTTTGCAAATTCAATCCAGAAAATCCCTTCCTACCCTCCCCATCTTTGTTATAATTAGATTCTGTATCTATATGGTGGGTGAAATGATGCTCTCGAAGTTCCAGTTACAAGCCATGGGGTTGCGGCCAGGATTCAACCTAGGAGCAGATGTTCTTTAAACTCCTCCACCATTAGTTTATACATTCAGAAAGTGGAAGTAGTATCTCAAAGGCAGTGATCCTCTCTCTATGTTACGCATGCTCAGCGTGAGTAAAGAAGCATACGAACAGAGAAGGCATTTCATTTGTTCTGATCTCACGTGACACAACATACATGAGCAGCCATTCTGCACGATGTCTGAGAAGTCTTCGTTCACCTTTACGCTTTTATCAAGAGAGCAGATTAATGTGTATTTCTAGTCTGTTTGCTTTGAGGGCAAATATTTTCCCTGAATTTAAGTCTGTTTGGCTGGTTGCACAGGGTGGGCAGGTGAAGCAGGGTGCCATGTCTAGCTATGAGCACCAAAGCCCTACCCTCTAAGCATGCCTGGTACTGTGGACAGACACACACAACCCAACGCCTGTCCTTGGGTCCTGTGTTCTACCCTACATTTGAATTATTACTCAAGTCCAGGGAATGTTTTGTGGTCACCCACTATTTACAGACCTACTGCATAGACCCTGCTGCCTTGCCCAGTTCTGAGTCTGGGTTCCACCAGGTATTAGGTTATATATCTTCACCAACACAGTTCTGATTAAGCTGTGCAACAGCGAGCAATGCTTTTGTGAGGTGTCATGTCCTTGGCTTACTGATAAATTGTGTTTCGGGTTAGGTAGTATAATCCGAGCTTGTCGTTGAATTTTACTGACCTTGATACAACTGACTGAAACAGATCTCAAACTTGACACACCACTTAGGAAACTAATTAGGCTGCTCTTTGAGTTATACTTCCATGTTTTGCAGTAAAACAGTAGTTGTTTTAGTGATCAAGTGATAAGAAATTTAACATGACAGCTGTAAAAAAAATTACTTGAAGTGACAATAACCTTGATTTTTGGCTCTATGTAAGGGCACCCTTTCTAAAACGTCTAGTCATTCAAAATTGGAATGGGCTGCCCAGTAGGACGCTATCCCTGGAAGTGTTGAAGCAGACACTACATGGCCATTTGCCAGGAATACACAGGGCAGAATCCCTATGTTGGATAGAATAAGATACTCTCTCCAGTCTCTTTCCAGTGTAGAGTTCTATGGTTGTAGCAAGTCTTACAATCTTTGTAAGACTGCAATGATTCAGATTATGGCTGCTCACTGGTCCCTTTTCTTATTGTAGTAAGCTCTCTCATTTTCCACAATTTTAAAATGTGCATTTGCCCAAGTAGCAGCATTCTTGATGTTGTTTTTTCCTTTTCCTTTTATAGCAGTAGAAATGGAGAAATGTGTGATGACTAGACTTAGGGGAAGCCGTGAGGTGCAAAAGCTCAAATCCAGAGCCACTCTGCCCAGTGTAGTCACTTGCTGGCAGTTTGACATGGGCAAGTTTCATAAATCGGAAACCTCAGGCTGCTCTTTGGCCAAACTGAAAGCGCAACAAGCACCTACCTAATAGGCTGTGAAAAGGACTACATTAAAAAAGTGACTTTAAAGTGTTTTGTGCTAAGCATGGCACTTGTAGTCAATGTAGTGATAAACGGTTAATATTTGTTTTTATTATTCACCTGGATTGTCTCTTCTCAATTAATCAGCAAATCTATTATTTGCCTTCTAGAGATGGAGAGTGGATTTAATTTCAAGAGCTTTGCTAATTATTGGCATTTTTAAAAGGATGGATGAAATCAGTTACACTAAATAATCATTATTGCTATTTATGCTCTTTTACCTATGAGTACCTACACCTTAATCTCCAAAATTCTATTGATGAAATTATTTTTAAGAATGGTTTTAAAATTTTAATTCCTACTTTTTAATTAAGAGTGTAGTCAATGAAAAGTCCTTTAAAGACCTCATAATTACAGAATACCTTCCCTAAATTTCAATCCCACTTCTAAAAGCCTGGGTTACCTGAAGTTTATGGCTATTACTCTTGTCATCATGGAAGCTTGTTATACTTATCTGACAGACTATTTGGACTTCCAAATTTTTCAGATTTTTGTTTTGTTGACCAAGCACTGGTTCATACAAAAGTAGTAGCTCCTGTTTAACGCATAAATTCTGCTTACATGCATGGCTTTCCTTTTCCATTGAAACAGAAATGATCCCAGTGAGTGAAAAGCAAAGATAAGCTGAGAATAGAGTTGCAATCTTAGTTTGTGCAGGTGCTGTTTTGTTAGCGTCCTTGTGCATGTGCATTGTAGAGTCTGCACGCACATTACTAGTCAACTTCTTTATTTTTTAGAACATGCGTTACAGCGTTCAGCTCATTACAAGTCATGACAAAGCCCCACTGGAACCAAAGAGAAGACTTATGCTCCTTATTTACTGAGAAGCTGTTCCCACTGTAACCCAAAGAATTTGAGTCCAGGAAATAGCAACCGGCAATTGGCTTTGTGTGGTGTCTTCAGAGCAGGGACTTTTTGCCTTACATTTTTTTATGTGTTGCATTGCTGTAGTCTGCGGCTTTGGGGTTAGTCTTCTCACACATGCTTTAAGATGATCAAAACCACACGAGGTCCACTGGATCTTTAAATCACAAAGCTGCACCCCTCTTCCTCTCTCTTTTCCTCTCCATTCAGAGCTAAAACAAGCCACTTCATAAGAACCTCATACATTTTTCCCTCTGTGCACTTAGTTAAAAAGACCCTCCTGGGTTGCACACTCTGCTCAGTGGGGACACTATGTCACAAATCACTCTTTGGGAGATCAAAGTGGAACATCTTCGGCTCACACAGCTCCTGATGTGTTCCCGTAATGCATCTCTGGTCCATCTGAGCGCACTCACTTTCAAAGGCAAAGGGGAGAGGGCATTTTATCACAATACATAATACATTCAAATTTTGACACAGTTTATATGATCAAAAGTGATTATACCTTCAACAGATAGATGGCTTAGTAGTTTTCTATGGAGCCACTTCTATTCATATATTAGAAACTGTCAGGGTTTGCTGGTTTTTTTTTTTTGGTCATAGAATAATGCCACCACTTTTCTTCTGATCATAAAATTCCCAATTTGGATTATAAATTGTGACTACAACTTCCTTATCCTCTGGAATATAAGATATGAGGAGGGGTTCTGTTTGCTCCAGCAGAATAGGCAAGATAGTGTTTGCATTTCTAGAAATATGAAAACATGTTAAATATTGTATGTGCAATTCTATTCTGGGCTTCTTGCTCTTCTCCCTTTTTTGAAACCTGGTCTCATCCTCAACTAAATGGTCTCCTACCTCTTGACTCTGAGCAATAGCTTAGTTTCCTCGCTAATTTGATCATTTGTCAATAATATCAGAGTTCCTTTACCAAATAATCTTTGCTGAGGCCCAGTATATGATGTAATAGGTTTCGACAGTGGCAGAAACTCTAAGAAATCATTTTAGTTAAGTGATGGCCTCCACATTTTACAAAGAAAGAATCTGAAATTCATCCAATGTTGCACTTTTATGAAGCACTATATTTTATATAATTTCTCACAACAAAGATTGTAAAATACAGGGTCCAGCAAAACCAAAGCCCTTTTTAAAGTTCACCAGCTCATAAAAAAGGGAGCATTACCTCTGCATATTACTATTTTATGTACTGCTATGACAGAAAAAGACATATTACTGATTTAAATTATGAACGCAGCTCGACAGTAAGACATATCGCAATTTCCGAGGTAGTGTAAAGCTACCCCATTAATACAAACGTGTCTCTCACTTAGGAAATATATGATATACACTCTTGTCTTTCCTAACCAGAGCACATATTCTGAAGAATAGACAGATATCTTCTCATAAGGGGACATGTGGGTATTTATTTAGGTTGGGGAGGGCAGGGGCCCCTGGAGGGAGAAATGGAAATAAGACTGCACCAGCATTCAAGACACTCTCTGGCTAGCAGCTCCCTCAGAATTACAAGCAGATAACATGGGCCTGTAGGAGGCACGCATATCAGTAGCTTTTTCTTCCTACGGTTCCTTTGTTCTCTGAAGCTGTGGTTCTTTGTTTTGCAGGCAACACCTGAATGATGGTGATTGTCCCAAGTTCCTAAGCTTCATGAGGTTGACTTCAGGGCAGCATTGCCTCCTTGGGCCCTTAACCACCTGTGTCTGGAGGCTGCCTCTCCTACCTGCTCAGGGGTTTGCTTCATTGTCTCTCTACTGGACTAAAGCCATTTCTGGGGTGTAGGGGAAGTGATGTTGCTCCTTCACAGGGAAAGGCGGAGATCCTTGGTCTGAGAACAACAGAAATAAAGGCGATGCCAGATAGCTCAACAGGTTGAGTACTTGCCTTGCAACTGCACAGTCCGGGGATCGAATTCCTGTGCAAAACCATGTGCTGGGCTATGGCACAACTGGTAACCATCAGATGGCATTAAAGTTTCTCTCCTCCCATGCAGGAGGCCCCCAATTCAGTTCCTGCCCTGCACAATGCCACTTCCACCTGTGGGAAATGAAACCATGTCACAACTAGTGACACACAACTATGGAGACTGCTTGGGGCCCTCACCCTGACCCTCTCACCTTCTCTCAAAAACAATCTTTAAAAGTAAATCTTTAAATCTTTAAAAATAATATAAAGAAGGATGAACATTTCAAAGCCAACTATGTGGCTTCAAAACCTGCTAATGTATGGTAAAGTCTATCAGTGTGAAATAAAAACATGGTAATAATTTATACTTGATTCTTTCTTCATAGAACATATGTTATCTCTAGGTCCGGCCTTTGGGGAGAGCTAATATTTGCCATTTGGATTCTATTTGATTACTAACTTACTTTAAGAGTTATTTTCCTTATGTGGAGGATTACTCTCTCCAAAGATGAACTGTAACTCTTCAGTCTCCAGTAAAAAGGGAAGATTTAATTTGCGTACCAACAAAAGTACTAGAAATCACCATAATTTAGTTACTATCTTGCTTTTGTTGTGAAGTATTTTTTATTCTATTCAAAATACAACAAAATTAAGATAATAGCTTCCCAAAACTGATTCAGAGATATTAATTACTTCTTAGCTTGTTTCCAGACTTGTTCAATTCACTACTTTCTCTTGGTGTGGTTAATATAGTCATACTTTGGAGTTGGTATGCGTGGCATTATCAGTTTTTATGGGCTCCATTTACAAGATTATATCACTTTGATTTTTAAAATGTCTTCATTTATTTTCTGGAAGTTACTGAGATGACATAAAAAGCCATTCTCTAATGGGAGTGAATTTTCATAAGCTGTTTCCATCAAATCTGTGTTCCGTATCCACAATAACCATACGTGTTGGTGTTCTATAGAGTTCAACTTAGGCTCAAGTTGGAGCCCTAGCTACGTGCTAATATTCCCAATTCCCTGGGTAGTTCAAGTTTCCATGGTGCATGTGTTTGACCTCATGGTCTGAGACTTGGACAAATCAACTTCTCTGTGCCTCAGTTTCCTCATATGTGTAAAAAGAACAAAAACAGGAGTAAGGCAAATATATGGAATGCTGTCATGCCATGCCTGACAGTAGTTGATCTCAAAGTTCTCTCTGTAAATACTTGCTGTATAAATGCTTAATTCATGTTAACAAAATTTCTTGAACTGTTTTGCTTCAATAACACGGGGTCTGAAAATCCTGTGGGCTCATTTTCTAGTTTGTTTCTTCTCAGTCACCTAATGTCATATTGCAGAGAATTAAAGCACCTCATTGTTCATTTAGGGAAACAATTACTTTTGGTAAGTGTGTAAGTTTCTAGCTCTTTTAATTGCAAACCACAGTTACAGAGATTCTTATTGAAAGTCACATCAAGTAATGTTTAAAAGTACCGTATTTTTCCGTGTATAAGATGATACTTTTGTCTAAAATTGTTAGATCAAAATTTGGTGGTCCTGGGAAGCCGGGATGGCTCAGTGGGTTAGGCGCTCACTTTTCAGCCCTGGGGACCGAGGATTGAATCCCGGCCCCGGCCCGTGTGGACCCATATGCTGAACTGGGGAGTGCCCCCAGTTCAGTTCTCACTGGGGCGAGACCCCAGCCCAGTTCCTGCCCTGTGCAGCCCCGTGCCCACCTGTGGAATGAAACTATGTGGAAAAACCAATGATGTGCAACTATGGAGACTGTTCTGGGCCCTCCCCCTTCTCTCTGTCTCTGACTCTGTATCTCTCTCTCTCTGTCAAAAACAATAAAAATAAATCTTAAAAAAAAAATTGGGGGTCCTCTTATATATGGCCATGTATTGATTTCGTAATGTTGGGTTAAAAAAGTAGGGCATGTCCTATACATGGGGATGTCTTATACACACACAAGAAAAGTGTAAAACACCTCAAGCTATTTTTTTAAATTGCATAGTACTAAATAAAGTTCAACTATGAAAAGATAAATTACTTTGTAATTAGCATGTACTACCCACGAGCTCATTCTTATTCTCTCCTGTGCTGATGATTTGAAAATCATTCTTTGCTTCTAACTAAAGTGCATGTGCATGTGCGTGTGTGCTCACACACACACAGACATGAGTTAAATACCATTTCTCATGCCATTAACTTTGCATGTGCCAGTGGGGATCTTTGAAAGATCATATCACAGGGATCTGAGGAACTGAAGAAAAATTCATTTTTCAACCCTTTTATTGTTGCTCCTGTGCTTGCACCTGAAGCCTATATGGTAGCACAGGGCTCGAGGGCAAGACTCATGGCAATACCTTTCCCCTCTGTTAGAAGTCCATCACAGAGTTAATCATTTCCTCCAAGGAGATGATGCTGTAATAAAGATAATTAAATTTCAATTTAATATAGCAGGGCACTGCACTATAGCTTTCTATCAGATGAGGGTTCTGAGAGAAACCATTACAGTGAGGGTGGAGTGGATGGTGTGTAATTAACAATTATGTTTGTCAGGTTTATGAAACATAAAATTAATAACGTGGAGATTATAAAACAGTGAACAAAGCTGCAAATCCTGAAGCAAGGTGACTGAGCTACTGCTTATCCCTGCAGCAATGGGTATCTTTTTCTTTCAGAAACAGAACATTGGATCACTGATTTACTCACATTTTTTAACACCTCTCACCCCCGGCCTAGGGCTATGTTTCTCCAAGGAGTAGTGATCCTCAATCTTGGCTGTATATAAGAATCTTGAGGGAGCTTTTAAAAATCCTGGTGCCCAAGCCCACCCCAGACCAATTAAAGCAAAACCTTTGGATGTGGGATCCAAGCACAGGTATATTGAGCAATTAGCTCTGCAGGTGAAATGATCCCAATGTGCTTGAAGACGGCATTAGTAAATATAAGGGCTGTTCAGAAAGAATCCAACCATGCAACCATTCTCATTATATTGACAATGGCTGGATTTTTTCTGGTCAGCCCTCGTATTTAGTGTAACTGATTTCTCTAGAGGAGGGTGCAGTGCTAAAAGATAAAGGGGCATGGGAGAACAGTAAAGAATAACTGCCTGAGAATTATTCATAGACTGTACTCATCTTGACAAATAAAAGTTTGCAGAATTTATCCACCAGTAGGATGTATTATTAAGAATAGGAGACCAATTCTAATGTTTGGACATCCTATGCTTCCAGGGAAAGCAGCTCTGAGAAATCTTGGCTCCTCCCTATATATATAATTTCATCCCTGGCCTCCCAGAAGCCATGAACTTTCTAACATTTCGAAATGAAGCCACAGAATTCTCCAAATTCTTGTGGGCAAATGCTGGCTCTGCCCTTGCCAATCAGGGCCTTGGTGAGCTTCATGGCAAAAAGAGAGGGAAGCATGGTCAGGGTGATAATCCTCAACTGGAAAACTGCAGTGTGGACGCTTGGAAAGTACCCATTCCTTACAGCACATGGCAGGGGCAGGGACCTCTGCGGACACTGAGTGCATCTGAAGTCATCTGAAGTCAAATTAGGCAGTTCTTGCACCAAGATGTGGGTGAGAAGCTGATTTTATTTATATACACCTATGTGTACACACACACATACAAATACCCCTGAATCAATAGTATTTCTTTTTTTAAATTTTATTGTTAAATTTATTGGGGTGACATTGATTGCTAACAATTAGACAGTTTCTGGATGTACAAGTCCACATCACATCAACTATGTATCGCATTATGTGCTCACCACCGAGAATCAGCTCTCCTTCCATCACCATATATCTAGTGTCCACTCCCACTTCCCTCCTCCAACTCTCCTTCCCCGCTCCTACCCTTTCTCAGGTAACCACCAAACTATTAAGTGTGTCCATAAGGCTGCCCCCCTCCCCTCCCCACTCTCCCTCCCTGCTGCACCCCTTCCCTCAGGTAATCACCAAACTTCAATAGTATTTCTTTATTGGTTAATTTGAGTTTAAGAGGTCACCAAACGAGAGTAGAGGGGGGGAGGGTAAATTTATTATTCATTTATTTGCTTAATTTATCTGCGGTAAAATATGTATTTTGAAGCTACTGTTCTGGTGATTCTGATATACTTTTATTGAGAAACTTTGGATTTGGCAACAGTAAACTATTTAAACATGCTTTTCAAGACTACTTACCAAACAACCACTATGGAAGACTGTATGGAGATTCCTCAAAAAATTAGGAATGGAATTACCATATGACCCAGCCATCCCTCTACTGGGCATCTACCCAAAAATCCTGAAGACCTTAATCTTTAAAGACGTTTGTACCCGCATGTTCATCGCAGCACTGTTCACAGTGGCCAGAACATGGAAACCACCAAAATGCCCTTCGATAGACGACTGGATAAAGAAGATGTGGTACATTTACACAATGGAATACTACTCAGCGATGAGAAATGATGAAATACAGTCATTTCTGGCAACATGGATGGACCTAGAGACCATCTTATTAAGCGAAA
>PVKE010038574.1:0-15384 GCA_004027555.1 Craseonycteris thonglongyai
GTATTTTAAATTTACTTGTAGGCTACATATTATACAAAGCTGTTGAAATCTATATTCAAAAATTCTAAATTCTGATTTTGTGAAAATTTCCTCTCTTACCCAACATGAAGGTACCTGTAAAAGAGAACTGATTTTCTCTTCTGCTTTTAATACTTCTCACACCAAATGTGTAGTTTTCTTTCCCCACACCAAGCAATTCTGCAACACCAATTGGATGTTCCACAATTGAATTCAGTTGTGATACTATCTACCTGGAGTTAACATAAGATTCCACAGGATAAGGGTCAGTTCCACAGATTGCACCACCACCCCCTCCCCACCACCACACACACACACATTCAGATGCCAGTCATAAGTCCAGGTTGTCACCTATGCTTCTGACTGAGCAGCTGTAAATAGGAGGCTTCCTCAGCCCACTCCTTAGATTCAGTCATTTTCTAGAAAGGATCACAGAACTCATGAAAACTCATTACATGCTACTGCTGATTTATTACAAGAGGTATTTCAAAGGATAGGAGTGGACAGCCAGATGGAAGAGATGTGTAGGTCCAGTATAAGGGAAGAAACATAAAGCTTCCATGCCCTTTCTGGGTGTGCTACCTTCTTAGCACCTTCATGTGTTCACCAACCCTGAAGACCATGTCAAATATTTTTGGTGAAGAGTTTTTATAGAATTTCATCTCCAGCACCTGCCCTCTTCCCTGAAGGTCAGTGGGTGGGGCTGAAAGTTCCAACCTTTTGAACACTTGGTCTTTATGGTGACCTGCCCATTCTGAGGCTATGGAAGGGCTCTACCCAGCTAATTAGCATAAACTCAGCTAATTATCATAAACTCAATTTTGATCAAAAGGGAGCCCCTTGTAAGTAACCAAAGACTCTCCTGTCATGCAGGAAATTCTATGAGTTTTAGGAGATCTCTACCAAGAACCTAGGAGAAAAAACTAACTATATTTTTTATTCCACAGCTAGCTATTTTCTGGCCATTGTCCTCAAGTCATATTAGCATTTTTAAAAAGCAAGAATCTAAATCAAGTTGCTCCTTAAACATCAGAGCAGCCTGGCTGAATAAGGAGGAGAATTTGGGGGCTGAGGTTCATGTGCAGCAAAGCAGATCAGAGAGGAACCAATATCACTGAGTACCTATGACAGGCCAAACAATTTGATATTACAGTGTTCCCTCGCCACTTCGCACTTCATGTTTTGCGGCTTCAGTGCTTCGCGGGTTTTCCCAAAATATTCATCAAAAAATAAAAATGAAAAAATACAACCATGTCGGCAGCCACATGGCGGAAAGGAGCGTTGTTTCATGTGGATGCGCGAGAGAGAAGGATCCCTGCATGTCAAACAGAGATGAGTTGACTCAGAGTCCATCCCACGGGCTCTCATAAAGGCGCGGGATGGGTTTCCGGGGCGACGTCGACCCATGAGAAAATTCCTAGGGGCAAATCCTACTTCGCGGCTTTTCAGCTTTCGCGGAAGGTTCTGGTCCCCATTAACCGCGAAAAACGAGGGATCACTGTATATCACATTTAATACATGGACAAGTGTTGTCCCTGCACCCCACCTGAGTGGCTCAGAGGGATTAAATAAATTACTTAAAATTGCAGAGATAATAAACAGTGAAACTCAAATACAGGACCTCAATGGCCAAGCATGCAAATAAGCCACTGGGCACTTTCCGAGTGAGAAGTTCTCTACAAAGCCTTGAATTTGATGTATGATTCCTCTCTTTATTCTCACAGTCTAGCACCATGCCTGATATATGGTCAGTGTTCATTGAATGTCCAGAGATATAAATAGCAAACAGAAATGGAGCTATTTATTAGACAACTTTTGTTGGTCCCGACACTTTCAAAGAGATCTCTGAACATGATTTCTCTTCTCGTGTTTTCCAAGATATAAACCTGATTTGGGAACCAGCAAGGAGTAAAATGAGACATTGATTTAATGAAATGATTCTGTCAAATCTACCGGGTGGGGTTGTCCTTACATAATACGTTAGAATGTTTTCCCTGTCTGACAACCTGGACGCAGGCCCCAACCCACGTGGATATAGGTCCGTAAAGATAGTGATTTTGCAGTGCTTTTATCGACGACTGTTTTCTGCCCAGACTCATTGATAACCTTTCTTCTTATCAAGACAACCAGTACTGTAAGAATTGAGCAGCATTATTCCTGTCTTTCTGCTATGTTCACTAGGTCAGTTATATTTTTCTACTTCTCTGTTGAGTTTGCCAATTTTAGCATAAATCCAGACTTCATATTTTCCTCAACTAAATTTTCCTTTATCCCTTTTCTTTCTCTAGATAGAAAGATCTCTGCTGAATGTTTTTGCAAACCAAACCTATCTATAATACAAAAATAAATTTTCAGCAAATGAAAAGCATACAAATGGTTTCAGAGAACCACACGTTGTTTAGCTTGGTGGCAAGAGAACCCTGTGGAGTAAGCCACAATGCTGTAACATTAATTAATAAATGGAATTTTTGCTTTTCTCTGACCCTCTCTCTCTCATAAAATAAACACCCTGTCTTGGCAGCACTTGCTCTTTGCTCACATGAGGCTACCATATTTATTTTGTTTCTTTTCAGAAACTCCACTTACTGTATGAAAGTATCCATCTCACTGACAGTGGGTGAGAATGACACTGGTCTCTGCTACAATTCCAAGATGAAGTACTTTGATAAAGCTGAACTAAGCAAAAGTAAGGAAATTTCCTGCCGTGACATAGAAGATTTTTTACTACCAACCAGAGAACCTGAAATCCTATGGTATAAGGTATGGATTTTGAATGATTTTATTGCTCATACAGAGATTGATGTATATCTCATTCTTGAACAAATTGGAAAAATATTATAACTGGTGTGATACAGTTCATCTCTGCCTTCCTAAAATACTACAGCAAATTGTGTTGGTAATTTTAAGTTTTCAGACCAGTGGCTTTGGTAAATGCTAGTTAATATTTGTATTGGCGGGTGATTGTAATAAGCTGTTGTGTCAATATTTATATGTAGTTTATACCTACAATCCTTCAAGTGTGTTATAATCTGCATTGATAATTTCAGGAACTAAAACTAAAATTTATTTCAGAAATCTTTATATAGGAGTCCAAAATGCCCAAAAGCAAGGAGAATAAGAATGGATTTGCTTCTTTGGTAACATGGTACACTAGCCTTATTAAAATGGTGTTTAATGGAAGTACTTTTGTGCATATTCTAATTCTTTTCATATAAAAGCATACATATTTTAAAAATAATGTCTGATAAAAGAGTATAACATAAAAAATAGTGTTAGATTGGCTTTGTTCAAAAACTAAAAGAAATTTTAGACATAAGCAGAATAATCAAATCTGCCCCTCCTATCACATCATTGACTTCTGCTAAATTTCACGGTTTGAACATACTCTTCAGCTTATTTATATCGTAAAAGGTATTTTCATTATTAAACATAGTCAACTAAACACATTAGGATGCTATCAACACTTGTCTGGAATATTTTGTCTGAGGTTTAAAGATTCCTAGTATAAAATTTGCTTTGTTCAACTCCCAGGAAGTAGGAATTTAGGAATTAGAACCTCTCTAGTGTCGGTATACAGAATGTGAACCCTCACAATTAATTGCTCATGAATTCAAAACTTGTTAGAAATGAAACAAGAAACAAATGTTGAACAATTTTTTTAAGATTTTGCCAAAATTAGCAGTGCTTTTATCTGAGTAAGACTTGATTTTAATTCTTGATAATAAGCAATGGAGGGTTCAGAACAGCAAGGGAACTGTTGAAATATTTTTGTACTCTCCCGTTGCATTTCTAAGACAATGTTAAATACCCCTCAAATATTAGCCCCACTGATTTCTGTTCCAGTGCAGGTGATTTTTTTAAGATGCATGAGTATGTCTCATCCTGATTCTTGGTGGTTTGCCTGCTTTCCACACATAGATTCTGAGCAAGTCCTGATGATTGCTTCAAAGGAAAAAGGTATTCAGGGTATTTGACCCATGGCCTGCAAGAACAAATATTTTTCTAGTACTTGTACGTGTGCATTCAGCTTCTAAATATGTGGTTACTTGGTAGTTTGCTAATCATTTGATCTTAAAAGTCACATGCCTTTTCTCACTTTTTGCAAACAGATCTCAAAATTTGAAGAAACCTTAGAAACTGTGCACACACATACACACTCAGTTTTTAAAATGACTGCGCTCACATTGGTCTTCAGTTATTCTTTCACTGTCACCCCAATCAGTGTGATCTTAAACTGTATTAACCAAAACTAGTGGAGGGATAGATAGGTGGAGATGTGCTTCTATGTAGAATTTGAAAGTCTTGTAACAATTTAGATTATTTTCCATAGTCAAGGGAATATGTATCCCATATATTCAGTGTGCAAGTTATGCAGTTTTCACAATTTATGCAACTCATATAAGGATACAAAATGTATATTTTGGTCTGAAATAAATGAATAATTATCTCTCAATTATACAAAGACATTGAGACACAATCAAAATAATGGTCTGTAAAATTTTGGTTTGGCAATAATTTTTTTTGAAATAATATTACCTCTGACAAGTGTCAAAGGCTTTAAAGCTATTGTATCCTCATTCCATTGATTTCAAATCTAGCTGGAGGAAATAGCCTTCTGTTTGGGCAAAAACAGAAATTTTTTGAGAGAACATCATTATAATCCAAAACTTAATTCAGAGACTATAATTTGGTAGACCCATCAACATTAAAAAAAGATATTTTTGACTGTAAAGATCTTTCATATAAATTCTGGCCATTTCTTTCATGGATTATAGAATGTACATGCTATGAATAGATTGAACTATTTCTAAATGAAACATTAAAATATTGGGAATATTGAAATAAAAGTATTTTTCTTTTTATACTTCCCACTAAATTTATGCATTTTGTATTTTATGTTACCACTACCAAAATGGTTAATTTCATAATCATCAAATGTGGGATATTTCCTTCTAAAAAAATGACATCAGGAGTAATCTTAACAAATATCCCTTTTCTCATATCTAATAAATTAATACTTATCTGATATATACACACTAATCTCTGAAGTTAATAAAGTAAGTCTTGCTAAAACTACTCTTTTTTAATTGAGGTACCTGAATTTTCAAAGATGTGGAGAAGGTATGAAAATTTTTAGCATGAATCTCAAACTATTTATTTTAGCCCTTTAAAATTACAGTGTAAGAAGCTTTTAGTTTAGTTATTTTGAGTATATTACTTCTAAATTCTATATAAATAATATGTAAAATAAAATATTATATAAAGCATATATAGTATTTACAAAAATACACTGTGTGTACTACAAAAATGTTATGTTCATGTAGGAATGTAGGACAAAAACATGGAGGCCAAGTATTGTATTCAAAAGAGATACCCTGCTGATAAGAGAAGTCAGAGAAGATGACATTGGAAATTATACGTGTGAATTAAAGTATGGAGGCTTTGTTGTGAGAAGAACCACTGAATTAACTGTTACAGGTAAGCACAGTCTTCAATATTTAATTTGCAAATAATAAAACTACAATTTTAAATATAGTTTATGCCCCATGTTGATTTTTTTTCACATCTATGCAATGAAAGAAATGTTTAGCCAAATGCTAAGTGGATTCCCATAGGTGAAATGTATTTCTCCTTGCTTTTAAGTCATCTTGTGCTTAAATGTGTTTGAAAGGTTAAGGAAAATATGCTTACAAAATTATAGAAATGTTAGCATTTGAAGGTACTTGAAATAATGAGATTACAATTTCAGAAAATTATGCTTATATTTTGTAGTGGTATCATTTTCAGAAACATGTTCTAAAGAGTTGAAATGGAAACCTATGTGTTCTTATAAACTTGAAAATAACTTAATTTCAGGTACAATAAATGAATAATTATGTGAGATGTGTACATAGTCTTTTCCAAATCTGATTGTTAAAATAGAAGGGCATGAGAACATGATTTAGAATACTGTCTAAAATCAGTGAATCTAGAACTCTCTAGTCACATGACCTTGTTGAATATCCACAATCCTCATAATATGTTTCCTCATATATAAAATGAAGATGATAAAATTTGCCTTGCTTATTTACTTCATAGGATATTTTGCAAGGATCAAATGAGGTAAAGTAATATATATGATATCAATTTGCAAAATAAAAAATTAAACCGAAATGTGCATCATTTTTGTTATTTTTGCATCATGTGGAATATTGTGGTCATACCCTTTTTTCTACTTTGTAGTGCACTTCTCTGAAAGTGCTTCCAGGGAAAAAGAGGGGGTAGGAAACAAGCAATATTGTGAAATTAAAAACATTATTCTCATCTTATTGAGAGAGATTCTTCTTGGTGACATTTCTGTACAATCATATTTATGAAACATATATTAAAAATATAAAAATAATATCAAACACTTCAAAAGATTTTTATTTGTTCTTTGATTCATGTAAGATAGGTCTCCTGCATATGAAAAGTGTTTTGTGATAGTCACCTTCATCTATATGGAAGTAGTTTTCCAAGCAATAGATACTGAGACAGAGGAATTTAAAAATATAATGAAAAACATCTATTCTGAAAAGAAACTAGAATTAACTTTTTGTCTTTATTCTTTGGAGTGTAGAACTAATCCTTGGTAAGCACCTTCTTCTTCTTTCTAGAAATACTAGGTAGGATACTAAACTATCTGGTAAGAGGAGATTGAAAAATGATCTTGTGGGGGAAGCCAGGATGGCTCAGTGGGTTAAGCACTCACTTTGCAGTCCCGGAGCCCGAGGATCAAATCCCGGCCCTGGCCCATGTGGACCCACATGCTGAACTGGGGTGTGCCCCCGGTTCAGTTCTTCCTGGGCCTATGCAGGAGGCTCCTGGCCCAGTTCCTGCCCTGCGCAGCCCCGCACCCACCTGTGGAGTGAAGCTATATGGAAAACTAATGCTGTCAACTATGGAGACTGCTCTGGGCCCTCCCCCTTCTCTCTGTCTCTCTTTGTGTGTGTGTGTGTGTGTGTGTGTGTGTGTGTGTGTCTCATTGTCAATAAATTAATTAATTAATTAATTAATTAAAATTTTTTAAAAAGGAAAAGGGGAAGCCGGGATGGCTGAGTGGGTTAAGCGCTCACTTTGCAGCGCCAGGGACTGAGGATCCAATCCTGGCCCTGGCCCTTGTGGACCCATATGCTGAACTGGGAGTTCCCCCAGTCCAGTTCTCTGTCTCTGTCTCTGTCTCTGTCTCTGTATCTCTCTCTCTCTCTGTCAAAAACAATAAAAAATAAAATAAAATAAAAGGAAAAATGATCTTGTAAAGAATGGAAACTGGGTCCCAAATGGTAAAATAAATTAAATGAGGCTATTTTGTGTTAATATAACCAATAATAGAATTGTTTTCCAATGCTACCTAAAGGCACTAAATTTTTCTCACTGAAATCATCCAAAAAAAATCTCTTTTTTCCTTATATGAAAAGAACGAATTATTTCTTGATATCCAAGAGTAAGTTAGTACAAATTTTCACTCAATTGACTATCATGATATTGCTAAGTTAAGTAGCCTAACCTATAACACTGATTTGGGCAAATAAGTAATAAAGCAAAGTTTGACGATACATGAAAATTGGGATGAGGGAGAGAGCTGCATGCCTTAGAATGAAAAGTAGTATATATTAAAATGCTTTTAGATATTAACAAGTCAATTGACAAGATGTATTTATGCATACCATTGCTTTAAATGGTGTGACACTATACAACATGCTTGTCCAACCCGCGGCCCACAGGACACATGTAGCCCAAGATATCTTTAAATGCAGCCCAACCCAAATTCATAAACTTTCTTAAAACATTATGAGTATTTTTTTAGCTCGTCAGCTATCATTAGTGTTAATGTATTTTATGTGTGTCCCAAGACAATTCTTCCAACGTGGCCCAAGGAAGCCCAAAGATCAGACACCCTGCTTAGAACATTTACGTTACCTATTACCAAATTAAAGAACAGTTCTCAGGAAAGCTGGGATGGCTCAGCGGGTTAAGCGCTTGCTTTGAAGCCCCGGAGCCTGAGGATTGAATCCCGGGCCTGGCCCATGCGGACCCACATGCTGAACTGGGGAGTGCCCCCAGTTCCGTTCTTGCCGGGGCCTGTGTGGGAGGCTCCTGGCCCAGTTCCTGCCCTGTGCAGCCCAGTGCCCACCTGTGGAGTGAAACTGTATGGAAAACTAATGTCAACTATGGAGACTGCTCTGGGCCCTCTCCCCCTTCTCTCTGTCTCCCTCTGTCTCTGTTTCTCTCTGTCAAATATCAATAAAAGAAATCTTTAAAAAAAAAGAACAGTTCTTAGAACCCAAATTATATTTCTCAGTAAAACAACAAAAAGGTACACAGTTATCTGGATGATGATTAATCCCTGTTTTGTACCTTGGTTTTCTGTACATTGTAATCATACTACATTTAATGTAAATATTATGCAAAGCATGGTACCTTTTAATTTCAGTTTCTCTGCCATAGCTAATAAAAAAATATTTTGAATTATTACAATGTTGACTTAAAATAAATATGAAAGAATCCTAAATAAAATATGTATATGAGGAGAAAAGGACATTTTAGGATAAAGTGGCTATGTGTGCAGGTAATATTGTGAGCTCTTATGAGCAATCATTCACTTATTAAAAGTGGGTGTATCTACTTAGGTGACATGGTGGTTCAGGAAAACAGATTTCAGTGAAAGAAATAATAAAACTTCCCAGCACTTTTGGTATACTTTAAACATTAAAAAATTTTTTTTTAACTTTTAAGATGTTTTAGCATCATCTCCAGTCTCTACCCTCTTCTCTTAGCCTCAGCCAAACTGAAGTTTGTACTGCTCTCCCCCAATATTCTCCCTCTAAAACCTTACCCATGGTATGCACCTTCTGAAATGCTTTTTCTTCCGCATTGTCATAGGGCTGATTCTTACTCTTTCTTCAAGGCACAGCTACAATGTTACCTTTGTTTAGAGGCCTATAGTTCCTCATGCCTTCATAGTACTTTGAGAATCCCTACTGTAGCATTTATCATATTGCATTCTATTTGTTGACACTCCTGGTTTTCCATCAGACCATGAGCTACTTAGAGTCAAGAGCAATGTTTTATGTTTCGTTTTGTTTTAAATAAACATTTTATTTCAGAAGAGTTTTACATTTATAGAAGGAAAGTCATAAAAAACAGTAGAGAGATTCTGTATACTCTATAGCCAGTTTCCCCTGTTATTAACCTGTAAATGCATTAGGAGAACAACAAAAATCCTGTGTATAACATTCTGAATACAAACCCTTTCTTCCACACTACTGATGGTGTTACCATTATTGCAACTTTTATGGTATTTGTTTTCTTGTCTTTTTTAAAAAAAGTACTAGTTTATAATGTATGCCTCAGCAATGCAGCTAAAATTTTGCCAGTTTCTAAAACATAAATTTGGATCCACCCATTGTATATTCTATTGTATCTGACTTTTCAACTCCAAATTTTGGGTTAAAAATTTATCGATATACTTCAATTTATTCTGTAGTATTGCATTATGTGAATATCTCACAGTTAGTTTATATACCATTTGGATTGGTTTTTTTTGCTGATGTAAATAACATGGCCATTAATTATATTGTAGGAACACACACAAACATTTTTAATTGTACATATAAGTGAGCATTTATGGAGGATTTTTACCTAGGAGTGGATTTTCTTATTCACAGTATGTATATTTTCAAATTTAGTAAATATTGTTTAGACTGCTATGGGTCATGGGCCTACCCCAACCAAATGGACTGAGAGTAGTAGGGAAGTGGTACTCCAAAGGACATCTGAGGTGCTAGAAGAAGTGAAAAAGTTCTAGAAAATATAAACAGGACATATCTACTATTTCTAAACATTATAATTTCTTAGGGTTTATAAAATATAATTTGATATTCATAAATTCATTTGTGAGTAGTATAACAATTTTCTGTACTTCAATAATGCTAAATAAAAATGTAAGAATATTCAAGGTTGTAATGATATAAATTTCCATATCCTAGGACCCCATATACTAAACTCTTAACTCACACCCTGACTGTAGCTTTAACCTTAAATCTCTGCCAAATTATTTCTGGGAATATTGATATGAGATATACTTCATGTCCAGAGATGATCCATAAAAGACCTAGTAATTCCAAAATAAATAAACCATCTTGGCCCTTCTTACAAAATGAACTATTTAGAGAAAAATACCAACATTAGTTATGCTACATATTTTTGGATTTTTAAGTATAAGGAATAAAAATACACACTGTATTTTCCTTAGCAACATGACTGGTTATACGGAGGTAGCCAGGCGGCCGCCATATTGGCCTTTAGGTCTGGTAGCTGTCTTCCTTAGCTTGGAGACGGGCTACATGCAAGTAGCTAGGAAGCCGCCATGTTGGTCCTGAGGGTTGGGAGTGGGCCTCCATAACTGGGGTACTTTGTTTGGCGTGATAGCCAGGCGGCCGCCCTACTGGCCTTCGGGTCTCGTACCTGGCTCCTTTAGCTAGGAGACTGGCTATACGGAGGTAGCAAGCGGCCGCCACATGGACTTTTAGGTGTGGTAGCCGTGTTCCTGAGCTAGGAAACTGGCTGTACGGAGGTAGCCAGGCAGCCGCCATATTGGCTTTAAGGTCATGTCGCCGGCATGACCTTAAATTAAAGTGACCAGACGTCCCGCTTTTGGCGGGACAGTCCTGATTTTTAACAATTTGTCCCGCGTCCCGCGGCGTTTTAAAAAGTCCCGATTTTTAGAAAGAATGCACAACAAGCTAGGGAACGGCAGGAGATAGACCAAATTTTTCATCAACACCACCCCCCCCACCCCCCCGTCAGTGGTGTCCTGCTTTACCAATGTTAAAATCTGGTCACCTTACTAAATCTATACATGACTGTATAGATTTTTTTCCAGAAGTATTGATTAAATGTTATAATACTCACTTTTATCTGTTTAATGCTTATTTTTCCTTCTAACCAAAATATTATTTTCTAATTTTAAAAAGAAACATTTAAAAACAAAGTAGCAGCCATATTTCTATAATAAAATTGTGAAATGAGTCAGACCACTAGAAAAGCCATTTAATTTCTAGGGCTGGATCACAGAGTAAAATAATAGTAAGGTAATGGGTTGTGAAAATGTTATATTAGGAGAAAAAAAAATCCCAATAAAATTTAAGAGTCAGCAAGAACAGTGAGAAAAGGAAAACTGGCAAAAAAAAAAAAAAGCAAGAAGAATGAGGTGATTACTACATATATATGATGGGTTTAATAGCATTTTTATATTTAGGCTAATATTTTTAACAGAATTAATGTAGCAATATATTTAAACTATGGTAGTTCCCAATCAACCATAGACAGAAATTATGCTCTCCAAATATACGTCTTCCTCCTCTTTTTATGAATGAAGAAGCTTAGGCAAAGAAAGGTTAAGTGGCTTTCTCAAGATCACAAGACATCATGGTGACAAATTTGGAAATAAAATTTAATTTCCTGAACTTCAGTGTATGATTTGTTCCACTGGATAATTAATAGCAAGGCATTCTAATTTTCATATTAGCTCAGCTGATCACTATGAAAGATCTATCTTTTAAGTTCAACTGAAACATTTTACTATGAGGCCTTTAATTCTTTTGCCACTGATATAATTAAATGGTGTGTGTGGTCTAGCCTGAAGGTACAGAGATTACTTTTATTATTTTCTCTATGCCTTAGAAAAATGGTAATTTTTTATTGTTACTTTTATTGGGCTGTCATTGGTTAATAAAAATTACATAGGTTCCAGGTGTACAATTCTATTAATACGTGGTCTGTATGTTGCAATATGTGTTCACAACCCAGAATCAGTTTATCTTTCCCCTTTAAAAACTATTTTTGTTAACTTATTTCAGAGACTGACATGGGCTTTACTGACTGCAGCTTAAGAAGAATTGATGAGATTGATAATAGGCCCACATCTTTTCATATTTAACTTTGGATATTTAATAGTGTGCTAGAAATAATGTCCATAATGATCCTCACAATGTGATCTTTTATAAAATGGAGCATATTGCAATCTTAGCTGATTTTATAAGTAAACATCTGCCATAGTTTGCAATTCAAAGAACATTTAGATTAATTCAAATTTTTGAATTAAAAGAGATTAAATACAGCAAAATTGATCAATACAGTGAAATTGAAGTTAATCAGTTTGACCATCTAATCTTGATTTAGAATTCAGTCCCTAGAGCAAAAGACCTTTCTTAAGAGTAATTTCTAATGATCACTCTCCTGACACTAAGTACCTTAATTTATTGTTTGATCTCTCAATATATTGAATGAGTTGTCCCAATGCATTAATCAAGCAAACATTTAATGTCAAGGTGTGACATCTTTGGATAAAAAGCATGATGCTTTTACTCTTAAGGAGACAATGTATACATTTTAGAATATATCAATAGCAAGATTGATATGTATGATTTCTGGCCATGGGTAAAGCAAGGCATTATTCATTTAGATGATTTCCATCGACATAAGTAATTAGAGTAATTAGAGTAGTTAATACTTACTATTTATTGAGTGCCAGGATTTGTTCTAAGTTTTTTATTTATAACATATGACTCATCTATTTCACATAACCTCAATTTATTCAACTTTTAAATTTTTTCAGTGCTTGCTAACTACCTGGTATTCTAGATTTTATAATTGCACTTGAAAATAATCCATTTTTTTCATTGCCCACTTTATAAGATCCTTTGAATTAAAAAAAATGGGTATCCATTTCTGAAAATGTGGTTCAGTAGATACCGCACTTCCCTGCTATAAACACCTAGAAATGCTGGATAAAATATAATAGATGGGCCTTTAAAGTAATTAGCTGAGCTTTAAGAAAGTTTTTTTTTTAAATCTCAAGGACCAAAAGGGAAGAAGGAACTAAAAGCTAGAGCAATTGAAGAGCCTAACTCTGAAGGCCATGGGTGGGGTTGATGTGGGTGGGGGAGGTCAGGCACTTGGAAGTGGCATGGAGGGGAGTGTTAGATTTGTTGTTGTCAACAACCAAGGGCTTGGGTTCCTTCCATTGGTTACATGGGGAGATGAGACTAGAACTTGGACCCTCAAAGTTTGGGGAGCTGGAAATGAAGTTCCCATAAAAATCTAGTATTCAAAAAGGGCTACCATGAAAGTGAACAGGAAAAAATGTAACTATGGTACTAGCACAGGAAGAAGACAAACCAGTTTCTCTGCCCTGGTATCAGCTCTTCATTTATTTAAAACAAACAAACAAATAGTATCCTATTGATCCATAGCCCTGGGTTTGGGTGTTTAAATTTACACCTCCTTGTGGCTTGAAAGCTCCTATGTCAAAAAATTAACATACAAATGGTGCCAGGCCAGTAATTTCCAGGAGTATTTATAAAGCAAAACTTCTAGAGGGACATAGCCTCAACACATACCTCACAGGATTCCCTTAGATGAAACCCTACTGAACTTTGAAAGACAAAAAGGATGTGATTTGCCACACACACACACACACAGGTGTCTTAGGACAAACTACAAATTAGAGTAGGACCCTTCTTTTATAAGACTGAATGATACTTTTGATGGTGAAATGCACTGACACTGGGGTAGATGAAAGGCAGGACTCTATTACTTAGAGATTGAACTGAGATGGCTGCCAAGCAGAGGCACACAGGGAGTGGTGCCTAGGGACAAGATAACAGCAAGCTGGGGTAGTGTTAGCTAGGTTTTGAGGGCTCTCTGTTGATGGGTCAAATTTGAATTACTTCACGGCTTCCAGGGCATGGGGGCTGTCTTTAGTGCCTGTCATCTGGCTTCTAGGGCCATTGGGGCTGGTGCCTAGTGGTCCCTGAGTGTGAAAGCCCCAAAAGGGAAGTAGTTGGGATACCTTAATCAGATATTCAAGAAGAGGAACTTAGTGACTTCCACCCAGGAGCTCAGCTGGGCTTCTGTTAAAAGAGCATTAATATATATATATATATATACACACACACACACCCCTAAGGATGTCAGGTGCTAGAATCCACAGATGCAATCTATAAATTAGCTATGCTTAAAACAATTAGTGATATATTTTTAAAAATCGAAAAGAATGCTGCTATTTTTGATGCTGAGTGAGAGCATGCATAGTTAAAAGAGCACTTGGTCAGCAGTACTCCCTATGCTAGACCTACATGCATTTTGATTGGATTGGATTCTGGATTTCCATTTGTTGTTACATTGGTGCCTGACATAGCTCATCAGAAATAACTAGCTGGGGAAGCCGGGATGGCTCAGTGGGTTAAGCGCTCACTTTGCAGCCTTGGGGACCGAGGATCGAATCCCGGCCCAGGCCCCAGCCCATGTGGACCCATATGCTGAATTGGAGAGTGCCCCCAGTTCAGTTCTCACTAGGGTGAGACCCCGGCCCCGTTTCTGCCCTGTGCAGCCCCAAGCCCACCTGTGGAATCAAACTGTGTGGAAAAACCAATGATGTGCAACTATGGAGACTGCTCTGGGCCCTCCCCCTTCTCTCTCTCTCTCTCTGTCTCTCTCTGTCAAAAACAATAAAAAATAAAATAAATAAATAAATAAAAAGAATTAACTAGCCTTCAATTTCTCACTTTTTGGTCAGTGGTGTGTTCAGGCGTAGTTAGAATGTTTTCATTAGGATGTTCCTACCAGTGCAATCCCATGAACTGCTTGACTCATAGAAATGGTCCCGTCACCCTTCTGGCTTGACCCAGGTTGGAGCTACAGTGATCCCTCGTTTTTCGCGGTTAATGGGGACCAGAACCTTCCGCGAAAGCTGAAAAGCCGCGAAGTAGGATGTGCCCCTAGGAATTTTCGTGTATGCAGGTACAAGAATGTTTTAAATATGTAAACAGTATTCATACTTTACTCATTTAAGACAAAAATGACAACAGTCTACGTATTTACTTAAACGTGTCAGTGCTAATTAATAAGGTTAATTACAAAACCTTATACAGTAATAAACATGAATCAACATTGCTTTCTGAGAGAGGCGAAGCGTCTTGTGTGGGTGGCGGAGGAGAGGCTGTCACGTGACTCGTAGAAGCGTTAGGCTCACTCGGAGCCTCTTCTGCTGGAGGCGCTGACGGGAGAGCCGGGGGCTTTACCTTGGAGAGAAACATGGTGACGGGTAGTTGTTGTCTTTGGTTTTTCTTTTCCTTCAAAATTCCCCTGTACAAGGACATAACCCCGTCAACGCGATGGCTGAACTCGACAGCTCGAACCCTATTGTCGTCAATGTCTTGTGCAAATTGTTGCATCGCTCTTGCCATGTTGCACAATTGTTGCAGATTCTCCAGGGTAAGGCCAGGCTTTTCAGTTTCTTCTTCATCTTCCTCTTCGTTTTCAGTGAGGGAGGGGTAGCCTCCC
>PVKE010038575.1:0-15381 GCA_004027555.1 Craseonycteris thonglongyai
TCTCTCTCTCCCCCCGTCAAAAACAATTAAAAAAAAAAAAAGAAGAAGAAGTTGGGAAAGAAATATAACTTAAAAAAAAAAAAATCACCAATGAAAAAGTTACTCTGGTGCTTGTTTAAACAATAAGGCTGATTTTATTCAGGGGAACTACAGTATAGGTATAGGGGCCACTGCCATGTGGTTTTTCAGTAGAGGAGACGCATTGGTCTCACATCCTAATACAACAAGGAAAATGGGAATTGAGAGCCAAGGAGCAGAGTGTGTGTGAGGGCTGGGGATTGGATAGAAACTACTGAAAAGGAACATCAGGAGTAAGAGAGACCATAGCTCAACCTGACCTCTAGCAGGGAGGCCAAGGTGATCAGACCTTACCTAGGGGCTGATGGAACATAGTGAGGAGGACCAGATGGCAAGGGTGGAAGTTTCTGGCTAAACCAATGTAGAGGATTCTTGTGAAAACTAGGCAACTCAAAGACAAACATGGAAGTACAAAAGGTGAGGCCTAGTTGGGACAAGGACCCAGTAAAGCTGGACTAGAGTTCAGTCAAAGAGGGACTGTCATCTGCAGCCCTAAATTGAGAAAATGTGGAGCCTTTGCTCAGAATTGACCAATGTATCAACACTCTACATATCTCTTAATCTGTCCATGTGCACCTAAGCTTACTTATTTATCCACCAATCTCCTTGCTATGAAACAAACAAAATAACTTCATATTTCAAACTTGATCACTGTTTCTTAAGTCCTATTACTGGCAAGACCTTTCCAATTGCTCACAGAATAATTTGGTAAGATGGTACAGTGAAGTATGGCATGCCATTGTTTATCTGTCATGGTTTGGAATTGCATATATTAATATTTCACAGGGAAACCTATTAGCAAAATGAGAGAGGTGTTTATTATTGTGAAAACAATATAGTATTATTATAGAAAATTGGAAATTAGAAAAAAGTAATCCCTTCTGATACTATCACATTAGAACAACTTGTGTCATCTTTTAAAATTTCCTTCCATGCTTTATTATACATACAACATTTATGTTATTAAAATTGTCCTGTACATACAATTTTGTTTCCTGCTTCTGTACCTGTCATTATTATAATAAGCACTTTTCATTTCCCACATGGTCTTTTTAGTTATTATTTTAATGACTACCTAATACATATTTTAAATTTCTTTATGTTGGACAATCAGGTTATTTTCTTTCACATTTTCTGTAAAAAAAAAAAAGGTTCTAGCCAGTGAATCAGTAAATAAAAAAGGAGTTTATTGAAAAGCCTAATTTGCTTACCTACCTAATCTATAGATTCATATACTCACCACAAAGGGTTACTTAATTTTATATGATTGATATTTGATCAAATGGAAAATCTTGTAGGAAGAAATAATCCAAAAGAAACTAAAACTTCAGGAACTGAAGTTTATTTTGGAGCTTTCACAGTGAGACTATCTTTGAACTACAGTTGACAACCCAACCTAACAAATGCTTTTTGGTGAAAATGATGTTAAACTCATACTGACTCTTCTGAAAATAAACTAATAATAATGTAGAGTTGGGAGGAAGAAATAAAATCCTTCCTTCCCTGATAAAATAGTAATCTAAAATCAATAAAGCAATTTTGCACACCTTACCCAAAATTACAGATTGTACATTTTAGTTTAACTAGTCTGTCCTTAGGAGGAAAGATAATAGAGTGCCTAAATTATTTTTCTTTGCAACTTACTGTGTCTAATAGTAACTTGTCAAGCAATTTAATTTAATCTTATTAGTGTATGGAAGGGGAGGGGGAGGGGAGTAGTAAAAGCAGATGTATGGAAAATTAGTCTACTTATAAACAACTCACTTTCAGGATTTGATACGTAGAACTTGTGCTGCTTTTAATTTTATTCTTTTGCTCCTTCTGTGCAACCACAAAAAAATTGAATCACTCCTCCTGCCAAAAGTCATCTTACTTATAATTTAATGACTAGAACTTGAAATATGAATGGGTAATTGAAATGAATATGATTAAAAAGATTCATTATATTTTGAATTCAGATTAACCTGTGAATATAGCAAAACTGAAGCTGGTACAGTGTTCTGGGAAGATTTTCCTTGTGTTGACTTCTACAAAAGCAGAAAGTTCAGGTGCATGGGTTACTTGAAATAAAAATGAATTAGCACTTAGTCAAAAAGATGATGGAACCAAGGTGTGAGTTAAATGGCGTAGCTATTCAATGATGATGCTAAACCTCAGCACTCTGGCAGAAATGGCAGGTAGATTTCTACTGCAACCTGCATCTCATGAATTGAACAGGAGTGTGGAGGCCAATAAAAGGCAAAGAGCACAAGAAGCAAGACCTCAATTGTTAGGTGTGCTTTGGGTTGCTGAACCAGTGAGCTCTCCACCTGACCTGTGCTCCTCCAATTTCCCTGGGATTTCGTGCTTCATCATCCCTGAAGGAAAAGATTTAGAGTGTAGAATCAGTAGAGTGTTGACATCTTGTTAGTTCTGAGGAAATAGGACTTCTGAAGAGACCAAAAAAAAAAAAAAGAAAGAAAGAAAGAAAACCACCAACAAATTCCTGTTAGAATCAGAACAATTGGCTGTGGCAGTTTTATGTGCATCTGAATCTTTTCAGATAGGAACCCTGTGGGTGTCCCTGTTCAAAGATTCCCTGCTAGGATATTTCTCAAAACTGAGAGCAACAGAACAAAACAAAAAAGACCTGAAAGTAACATTAGAGGTCATTTTAAGACAGTTCCAACACTCAAGTCACATACATAAACCTGCTCTTCAGTACTTGAAACTACGCTTTCCAAACTAACCAATCCTGAGGCTGTCAAGGAGTCCTTATTGCTATAGAATTTGAATAACCTCCCCATTTCCCCAGTCCTCTCAGTTCACTCCGAATATATATGGTCTAGCTGATCTATTTCCTTCTCGAAGCAGGGACCCCAGTAAGAAGCAATTTCTCCAGGGACAGTTCTTGGGTACACAGTTGAGCAGGACTACCTATTCTCTCCATCTAAACTCAATGGGTGTATTTAGATTTGACAGTGAGTAAGAATATACTGCTGAGTTACCCAGTCCCTCCTGAGATAATACAGTAAGTCGGTTGGACTTAATAGAAATATATAAATGAGAAGGGACACAGTCAAAGGAGTTCTGCAGCCAGGCAGGTAGCACAAGTATGATGGCATCCAGTGATGATCAGGAGTGACAGGGAAGGGGATAGCAGGAGAGCAGAGGCAGCACTTAAGTCGTGCAGGTGGTTCAGGGACAAACAAAACACTGAATTCATACATGGTCTGCAATTTGCTACCACTGTACCTCACAGCAATGTCTGGTGTGGTGTTAGCAGCCACATATGGGAAACTGAGCCATCCAATGTTCTTATTCTGCTGAGTGAGTAGCACGTGGTGTGCTACAAAAATAAAGGCTTTGAAAAGGAAGCAATTTACTACAAAATGACCAGCAATTGTTTATTTTAAATCTTTCAGGAGTAAACTTTCAAGCAATCCTAAACCTTTCCCAACTTTAGGATTTTGGATGAGTCCTCTTTTCCCAAAGCTAAAAAGATAATGTTTATTCCACAAATATGTATTATTAATCATAATGTTAACATTTATTTAGCTTCTTATGCGGTAGGCACTATGCTACGTATTTTATACAAATGATTAAAAGTAATCCTCATCCAAAGAATATGCAACTGGCAGTGCCCTCAGCTAGTGCAGTGCAGAAATTTTGCTTCTGTTCTTCCTCTCCTTGTCCCTTTATGCCCTTCAGTAACTAGACGCATTGTTTTTACCCATAACACTAGGTGCCAGGCGCAACCATCCTTAGAAATAAACTCATTAACTTTTTTCTAGTGATTTATTCTGTAACTGCTCATAAACCAGTAAGAACAAGAAACTCAAGCTGCTAAGAGTGTTTTTATCCAATTGTCATAGACTGACTTCTTGTTAAAATCCCTCCCCTTATATTGCAGACAGAGCTCGGATGGAGACTCAAGCCTTTTCCCCTGTGCGAGACTCCCTGGCTGCGGGCCAGGAAGAACTCATCCTTCTGCAGGAGAAAGTAAAGAATGGAAGATTATCTGTGGACCAAGCCCTGGAGAAATTTAAACACTGGCAAATGGGAAAGACTGGCCTGGAAATGATTCAGCAGGTAATATCGACCCCATTTCCTTCTGGAACATTCCCTCACTTACGTAGCTCCTAGCTTCTAACATTTTTGTTGTGGTTTTAAAACAGCCACACACATACACCAAATGTTTTCAAAATAACCTATTAAAAGTTTGAAAATACCCAGATTTTATGTTTACAGACCACTAATGAACTCAATGTTGGGACCCAGCGTACCAGAACTAATCCCTAGCCTACTTCTAAGGCTGCATAGTGAATGTTTTGTGAATTTCATTGATGATATTAAGGTGAAGCATCTTTATACTAACATGTGCTCAGCATTCCAAAGAGTGTATTATGTACAAGTATATTGCAAAATGATTACTCCCATAATGCTAGCTAATATTTCCATCATGTCACATAATTACCATTACTTTTTTATGCTGAGAATATTTAATATCTACTCTCTTAGCAACTTTCAAGTGTATAATACAGTGTTATCTGCTATAGTCACCATACTGTACATTAGAGCCTTAGAACTTACATATAACTGGAAGTTTGTACCTTTTGACCAATATCTCTTCTTTTCCCCCAGTCCCTGGTAACCACCCTTCTACAATTTGTTTCTATAAGTTTGAAGTTTTTAGATTTCACACATAAGTGATAGCATACTTTATCTCTCTCTCTCTCTCTCCCTAATGTTTTTCAGTTAACATAATGCCCTCAAGGTCCATTCATGTTGTCACAAATGGCAGGCTTTTCTTATTTCTCGTGGCTGAACAATATTCCATTATAGATAGATGACTGATAGATGGTGATAGACAGATGATTGATTTATAGATAGTTGATAGATAGATAGATATGATAGATAAGATGATAGATAGATAGATATCTTTATCCGTTCAGCCATCAACAGACACTTCGGTTGTTTCCATGGCTTGGCTATTACGAATAAAGTGCAGATGTCTCTTCAAGATCCTTTTTTCACTTCCTTCAAATATACACTCAGAAGTGGAATTGCTGGGTCATATGGTATTTGTAGCTTTAATTTTTCAGGGCCTACATACTGTTTTTTGTATACCAATTTAAGTTCCCAGTAACAGTGCACAGGGTTTTCTGTTCCCTAAATTCTGCCAACACTTGTTATCTCTTGTCATTTTTTATAACAGCCATTCTAAGTTTTGTGAGGTGATAGATACTTTATTGTGTTTCTGATTTGCATTTCCCTGACAATTAGTGAGGTTCAACATCTTTTCATACACGTGTTGATCATTCTTATGTCTTCTTTGGGAAGATATCTATTCAGTTTCTCTGCCCATTTTTTAACCAGGTTGTTTTTTTACTATTGAGTTGTATGAATTTTTGTACATATTTTGGACATTAATCTCTTGATTTACAAATATTTTCTCCTATTCTTTAGGTTACCTTTTCATTTTGCTGATGGTTTCTTTTACTGTGCAGAAGCTTGTCAAATTAATTTAGTCACACTTGTTTGTTTTTGCTTTTGACGAATGTCAGGGAACTTTTTACCTATATTTTCTTAGTCCTTAACATAAGGGCCTGGACAACAGTCAAAACAACAGCAAAAAATTAATATTCTCTTCATTTTTCCAACATACAAGTGCAGACACACACTCAGTCCTATACACTTTTCATTATTACTTTTGTAGTTTACAAAACCATTCATTTGTTCCCTGAGGATGAAGCTATCAGAGATAACTATAAAGTTATATTATTATTGACAGAAGCGTTAGCTTAGAAACTTAACAGGAATACACATAGAATTGATAATAGAAAACTTTCCAGAATAATGGAGACCCATATAGGATCCCCAGAGTTGAAGGTGAGATGCTCGAGAAGGTGTGAAATCCTTGCCTCCTATTCTCTTCACTCTTGCTCAGAATCACTGAATCCCTAAAGAACATTTGTTCCATTATTAGTGGATGGTTTTAAAGCAATGAAAATAACTCTCTATTTAGAAAATGTGATTTCTAGGTTTCAGGGAAACCCTTATTAAAAGAAGTGCTACTCTTAGCTTTTCTTCTAAAAGGGGATTTTTGAATGTTAGCTTGTTTACACCATAGTTAAAAGATATTAGATGCCCATTGCAGACTATTCAGAAAGCAAAGGAAGATTCCAAATGAGCTAAGGAGGGAAATCCTGTTATGTATGCTTTCCTCCCGAGTCCCCTGTTCTTAGAAGGAATTCCTCAGAAGGATTGTACCTTCCAAAGGGTGGAGCTGGGCTCAGGTGGCAACAAGTCAGCACTGTGTCATATTCCTGCTTTCGGACACCAAATAGCCAATGTAAGCCCCAGGTGTTCGGGTGTTAAAACAGCCCCCATAAGAGTCGGGCTCTGGATTCCAATTCTGACTCTGCCACTCTAACTGTGAGATTTGGGAAAGTTACTTAACCTCTCTGTATCTCAGTTTTCATATGTGTAAAATGAGATAACAATTTATATATACTTCATGAAGTTGTGAGGACTAAGCTAGATAATACATGTAAAGTATTTAGGGATTGGGACACTGTAAGTGACAAATTAGTACTAAATAATAATGGTAGTACTGGTAATAGTAGTGGATGTTTCATCTTGATCCATGACAAATTTGTACATCCTGTCTTCTGTTTCCTGGTTACTTCCTCATTTAGGAAAAACTACGCCAACTACGAGATTGCATTATTGGGAAAAGGCCCGAAGAAGAAAATGTTTATGGTAAGTAAAATTTGCTATTAAAAAATGATAGAATGATGAAGTAGAGTCAAGCAGGCCTGAATTTATATCTGTGCTCCAGCTGTGTGACTGGGGAGTGTCTTTAATCCTCATCTGCAAAATTTGAATAATTATACATATATCTAAATATGTTAACATATAAAATACTGTCACCTTCTCTAACCCATAATGGACATTCAATAAATGCTAGTAACTTTTTTCTTTCTTCTAAGGAAGTTGCAAACAAGGTAATTCTGCTTCAGTTTCTTTTATATATGAGCCATTATACAGAGTCTTAATTTTTTGAGGAGTCATACTTTTTTAATAAGATAAAATAGTCTCAATATAGTTAGTTCTCACAATTGTCCTCATGTGGATTTTAAATTGTAAATCTTGGGTTGCCTTCCCTTGTAGCTGGCATGCTTCTTGGTAATGCCAATTCCCCTTGCTAATAATAAACAGTTGCTGAGAGGTGATGAGAGGGAATATTCATTTTAATATTAACACAAATTAAACATTATTAAGATGGTAAATCTTCTCCAAAGATAAACAGCACATTTCATAATTAAAAATAAACTATGTTCTCACTATCTGACCACTCTTTCCCCAAGTCCCTACTCATGCACAGATAATTAAAAACTAACAAACACCAGCAAAGCCTAAAAATTTTTATCTCTTCCATTTTCAGTATTTTGCATAGCTTTTAACTAGTGCTTCATGTTGAAATTCACCCTGTTAAAATTCAGTTTCTTTTTATATTATTGGGTTGTTATCTACTTCTCCATAGAGAATTCTTTAAGCTCTCTTAAAAATGTTTTCTAAAACAGAAATATACTTTCTAAAGTAATTACGATCATAAACATGAGACTAATTTATAGAAAACTGAATTCTATAAACCTCCATTGTAATATAAAATAAGATTAAAATTTTAACAATGTATAAAATTATAAAATATATAAATAATTTTACTACAGAACATTATGTAGTAGTAGCTAATATTTATTGACAATCTACTATACATTTAATATTACCTTATTAATTCCTTATAACAGCCTTTTGTGGTAGGCATTAGTTCCAATTCATAAATAGGGAAACTGAGACTATGAGAAGCTAAGAAGCCCAAGGACACACAGATTAGAAACTACAGCGTACTTCTGTTTGAATCCAAAATTAATACACTTAGTTATTGGTGTCTTAATTAGGAATCAATCAGCTCCCCTTCCAGCGAATGTGAAACAAGTAGTGCCAGATCAATGTTCCCACTGTACAGAAAATGAACACTGGGCAAAAATATGAGAACTGATCTTAAGGGAGTGGGCAATAGGTAACCTAAGGCTATAAACCCAGAGCCAAGCAAAGCTTATAAAGTGGTTCTCACGATTTCTCAGAGACCGAGTCCCTGACTACAACCTGGGCAAAGCAAAGCAATCCTGATGTACTGAGGAGACAAAGATCAGAGATCAGGACAGTTAAAGCTGCTAGAATGTGTGTGGTGGATCATTGAAAAGGAAGCTGTAGAGAGAGGTAGTCTCAGAGGAAGTGAGAGGCTCCACAAGTCTGTGGCTGAGAGAACTGTACAAGTGCAGAACATGACCACTCAAGGCACACAAGACAGCAGTTTCTAGGGCATTGAAAGCAGAATAGAGACACTAGAGTTTGAGAAGAGCCAGGGAAAACCATACTGGAATATTTGGTCCTCTGCCAGCCAAAGTGGAAAAGTCTCCTTAACACTTTGTTAACGTGCCTAGCATCCTGCTGAAACACCCAAGAGATATAAGAAGTAAGAACCATGACTTAAAGTAAGACCAACTATAGACCTGCCCTAACAAAACCCAAGCCCCTATAATCTCCACATGGAAGACCAAAAGACAACATAATATTTTATATCTACCTGTTTTATATAATTTTCAGTGTTTTTCATCCCTTAGTGTAGGTCTGAGTTTCTGTTTTTAATACCCCTTCACCCTGTATGACATATTTAGCATTATATCACAATTTTGCTGTCTGCAAATTCTCTGAAATCATTTATCTGAAAATGTTTTTATTTCAACAGATTTTTGAGGGGTATTTTTTTTCTGGATATATAATTTAAGTGGACATTTTTTTCTTTTTAGCACTTTAAAGAACTTATTACATTATCTCTAGTCCTCCATTGTTTCTGTTAAGAAATTCCTAATTTTATTGTTTTTTCTCTCTATGAAATGTGACTTTTTTCCTCTGGCTGCTTTCAAGCATGTCTCTTTACCTTGGCTTGAAGTAATTTTACTACATACAGTTGCTTATGTATATTTTCCTTATTAATCATACTAATTATAGTTTTATTTTTAAGTTCTTAGAACTGTATGGAGTTGGTTTACATTAAATTTAGCAAGTATGGATCACTATTTCTTTTTAAATTTTTTGCCCCAAATGTACTCATTTCTCCTCTGGGACTCTAATTACATTCATGCTAGATTGTGTTATATTGTCCTACATGTCTCTGAGGCTCCATCTTTACTAAAGTCATTTTATCTCTTTGTTCATCATATTGGATAATTTCTATTGATCTGTCTTCAAGTTCATTAATTCTTTTGTTATATTCACCCTGCTGATAAGCTCATCTGATAAATTTTTTATTTCTTTTATTGTAATTTTAATTTCTACAGTTTGTATTTGGTTCTTTTATATCATTTCAATTTTCCCACTGAGATTCCCTATTTATTCACTCCTTAAAACAATATTTTTTTATGAATTTAATTATGTTTATCAGAGCTGCTTTAAAGTCTTTGTCTGCTAAAGTCGACAACAGAATCATCTCAAATTCAGTTTTTATTGATGGTTTTCTTTTTCTTCTATGAACTACATTTTCTTGTTTCCTTGTATCTTTTATTTAAAAAATAATGGACATTACAGATAATCTGTTGTACATTCTAGATACTGTGTTTTTCCTCAGATGAGTATATGTTCATGTTTTAGCAGGCAGTTTGATGACTGACATGAACTTGAACTCGATCCTTTTTTCAGTATGGACCCATAGAATGCCCTATGTGTTTTCTAAGGCCCTCTCTGGGACTGAGGTTACATTTAATTCAGGGGTTATAGCATATGAAGAAGGAAAAGTATGAAAACAATTATGAAAAGACAAAGAGTGCAGATAAATAAAATTATATAATTGTAAAAATTTTATATGTTGAAGTTCAAAGTAAGAAATATGAAGAATCAGGTATAAAGAAAAGGAAAAGGTAACGTAGAAATTATAAAGTATCAAGTGTAACGCATGAAGCATACAATTCTCTCTAAATAGACTCTGATAAGTTAAAGATGCATTTTAATACATTGGGTGATAGATGATGATAGATATAGATAGATGATAGATAGATAGATAGATAGATAGATAGATAATAGATAGATGATAGATAGTAAGATGATAGATAAATATAGATAGAAACACCTACTATGCACATAAGTGGCAATATTTCACTATTTAAATTATGTTGTTGTAATGTTATGACTTGGTTCTCAGCTTAGCAAAATTATTAATATAGGATTGTTGTCTCTGATGGCTAAATGTATACATTTCTTATATTCTGTAATGTGAAGATAACTGTGTCCAAAATAAGAGGAAATAGAGGAAATAAAAGGCTATATTATTCACCAAAATTAAGCAGGAATATTGCAAAAGAGGAATATAAGCAAAATGAATTACTAAAAAATAAGAACAAGGTGGTAGTAGTAAACTGAATCATATTAATAATTAATATAAATGGATTAAATACTTTATTTAAAAGATAAACATTTTTAGTCTGAAAAAAAAAGTAATACCTAACTTTATGCTGTCTAAAAGACATGCATTGTAAATATAAGATATAGATGGTTGAAAGTAAAGGATAGTAAAGAATTTACCATGCTGATAGTAAGTATAAGAAAGCTGGCATGGATATATCAATATAAGACAAGATAAACTTCAATACAAAGAATATTATAAGAGATAAAAGAAAAATGATAAAAGAGCAGTTCAATAAAAATATAAAAACCCTAAATATTTGTGTCCTTTATACTATATACATATTTATGATTTTATAAAAACTCATGGAGCAAAATTTGATAGTACTCAAATATGTTTTCACCTCTTTCTTAGTAAGTGATAGGACAAATAGATAAAATCCACTAACAATATAGAACATCTAAACAACTCTATCAACTAACTTAAACTAGTTGAAATTTATAGACCAAAACATTGAAAAAATTGAGAAGACACATTTGTTTAAGGTATTTATGGAAGGTTTACCAATATAGGAAATATACTAAACTACTGTATCAAAAAAGTTTCAGTGAATTTCAAAATACTGAAATCTTCAGAGTATGTTCTCTGAAAGATTTTATTCTTTTAAAGCCTTATAGTCTTTTACCACAACAGAAGTGTATTATCATTTAAATTACAAAAATCTTTCCAAATATTTAGTAACAAAATACATTCCAAAATTATATATAGGCCAAATAACAAACCACAAGAAAATGTTTCAATCTGAATGATAATGATAAACAACGATGTTTTGAATATAATTAAAACAGTACTTATGGCTATGGATGTTATCGCAGATAAGACAAAAAGCTTCAGCTCAATAATCTAAGTTTTCGCCTTAGGAAACTAAAAAATGAAAAGTAAACAATCTGAAAAGAAAGTAAGAGAGAAAATAATAAAGAACAAAAATCAATGAAAAATTAAAGATGAGCAATAGAAACAAATTAACAAAACCAAGTATTAGTTATTTAAAAACAGAACTAAAATTGTAAACCCACAGCAAAAATTATTGTAGAAAGAAGAGAAAATAAGAGTCACCTATATCTGGAATTAAAATGATGCTATTATAACAGGTCTTATGGGCATTAAAATGATACTGAGGAAATATAATTAAATTTTTGCTGATACATTTAAAATCGAGACAAAAAAGAACAAATTAATTTAAAAAATGAAACTTGCTAAACTAACTCAAAAAGAAAAAAAACTGTACTTCTCTGATATATATACCTCTTTGTATTGTCTGACTTTTAGAACTTTTTAATATTTTGCATATGTAACAAAGATGGAGCTGGGAAGACAAAATGGAATATAAGCAGAAAAAAATTAACCCAGTGGTGTTACAAATAAATAACATGTCCACACTGAAGGGGGATAGAAATAATAAGTAGGAAGGAAGGAAGGAAGGAAGGAAGGGAGGAGGGAAGGAGGGAGGGATAGAGAGAGAGAAAGAAAGAAAGAAAGAAGGAAAGAGAGAAGGAATTAAAGAAACAAAAAAGAAAACAGTATATTCTAAGGCTAAAATTAAAGGAAAAAAGAGTACATAAAAATATCACATTCTATACTCCATTTAGTCAGGCTTATTTTTCTACAGAGGTATAGTTAAGAAATTTCAAAGCTACACTATATACTCATATATTGTAGGACTGAGTAAATAAATAGATGTACAATGGATAATGACAGCCAGTTTCCTATTGTCAGAGAGGGTAGTTACAGCTAAGGAAAGAAGATAGCCTAGGATGATTGAATCTTGTGATACTGGATTGGAATTGGACATAAAGTATAACAACTCATAATTGTTAATATATATTAATATATTACAGATAGATACAGAAATATTGTTGTGTGTATACATGTATAAGAAAACACACACACACACATACTTAGTGCTATCTTTTGAGAGGACCTAGAAGCAATGATAACCTTGCATCAATGAGCACATCTAGCACCTAGATCTTAGTTTACAAAAACAAATAGCCAATAAGAATGTGAAAAGATGCTCAAAATTATTAATCATCAGAAAATAACAATTATAATGGCTAAAATTTTTTAATTTTGTCAAACTTAAGTGATTAGTTGATGTGCTTTGTATACATTGGTGATGGGAGTAAAACATGTTGTAGTGACTCTGGAAAAGTTAAATAAACACTTATTATATAGCCTAGCTATTCCACCACTAGGTACTTTTTCAAGAGAAATGAAAGCATATGTCCATCCAAGGACATATTTACAAATTCCATAGCAGTTTCATTCATAGCAGCCAAATTGAAAATAGTAAGCCAAATGTCTAAATAGGAGAACAGGTAATTATATTATGGTATATTCATGCAGTGGATACATACTACTCAGTAATAAGGAGTACCTACTATTACACAGAAAAACATGAATAAATTACACAGATATGATGAGTAAAAGATACAAGACACAAAATACATGCTATAAGGTTCATTTTACCTGGAATTCTAGATAAAACTAATCTACAGAAATCAAATCAGAACTCATCTAGGGTAATGGTGGGAAGAGGATTGATTGATGTAGGAAGCACAAGGGGATTTTCTACAGAGATGAAATGTTCTCTGTCCTAACTGGCTATATATATTTGTCAAAAGAATACACTTAAAAATCTTTGAATTGTACTATATGTGTTTATTACTGAATAATGTTAATTTTTTTTTAAATGAATGGAGTATCCCAGGCTAAAAGAATGTCAAAGCAGAATATCAAGCTTTGATTAAGTATCAAATGTATCTAAAATCAGAAGACTTTGGGTACAAGCATAAGGAGGAAAAAAGACAGTGGTAATACAAGACATGGTTTCATGCGTAGGGGATGGAGATTATTATTTTTAAAATCAGATTGTGACATTCTGTGCTCACTTTAAAAAACAAGTAGTCAAGCAATAAAAATGAGAGCTCAAAATAAACATTGAGCAAAATTCAATAGAACATGCTAATTTTTCCTTTTTTATCTTCTAGGTAAGCTCACCATTGTGCACCATCCAAATGGTAAGTCCTTGGTATTTATTGAAGAATTTAAGTCTGAACCAAAGCACACAGTAATCCAATTTCAATATTAATTAAACCTAATACGATTAAGTAGGTCAATATAAAAAAACTCACATAGATTTTTTTATTAATATGTAAAATAACTTTATAGCCAAAATAAATTGTGAAATAGTTCTAGAATAGCAGTGTTAGAAACTTTGTTATATAGTAAAAAGCATATTCTGTGAACTCTGATTGACCTGTTCTTCACAATTTACTAGTTGTGAGTGAATGCAGCCCAACACAAATTCTTAAAACATTATGAGATTTCTTTGCAACTTTTTTTTTTTTTTTTTTTTTTTTAGCTCATCAGCTATCATTAGTATTCGTGTATTTTATGTGTGCCCGAGACAATTCTTCTTCCAATGTGGCCCAGGAAAGCCAAAAAGTTGGGCCCCAAACTTTTTGGGTTCTGTGGCCTAAACCAAAGCATTGTGAGAATGGAGAAGCTGCAGAAGAGCAGAGTGGCTGGGACGGAAAATGGGGGACCTGTGGTAAAGGCAGGAGGAGGGCAGTAGCATGGTCCCATGGGAGTAGCAGGAAAACATTTTCTTAAAAAGGGTGCTTTTGCAGGGCTTTCGGCGCCCCACCCACCGGGCCTCCGCAGCGAGGCTACCAGCTTGCAACTGGGCTTTTGGCGCCACGCCCACCAGGCCGCTGCCGCGACTCTGCCTGCGTGGAAGTGACTCTGCCTGCACGGAAGTGCGCGGCTGGGCTCTCGGCGCCCCGCCCACTGGGCCGCTGCGCATCACTGCATGCGCGCACCGGGCTTTCGGTGCCCCGCCCACCGGGCCGCTCCGCAGCACCGCTTCCTGCTCGCCGGTGCGCTACAGGGCTTTTGGCACCCTGCTCGCCAGGCCGCCGCAGCACCGCTGCCTGTGCGCGGGACCGGCTTTCGGCGCCCTGCTCACCGGGCCGCGGCAGCACTGCTGCCTGCTCGCGAGAGCGCAACTGGGCTTTTGGCGTCCCGCCCACCGGGCCTCTGGGGCGTTGCGGACCGCGTGCGCAACTGGGCTGCCTGCCGGGTCTCCGCGGTGTCATTGCCTGTGTGCGAAACTGCACAGCCGACCGGGGCCCCTGCCAAGCCCCAGCCCATCCAAGTGCTGCCCTGCGGGTGTGCCTTACAGATACAATTGAAGGAGGGGCAGCCAGGAGGAGGAAAGACCAGAGCTCCTGCGCCCCGCCCCCACTGAACCACCAGCCCCCCTGCTCAAAGAGGAATCTGCTACTGTGTCTCAGGCCCGCCCTAGCTCCTACTCACATGCCCCCACCCCTGGCCACACCTTTACTACCCTGCTATCTAATAGCTAAGACAGCAACCTGAAGTGTCCCAGGACACAGAAGCTATCTGCTTCCCCCAACCCTCTCCCAAAATCTCCTTCTCCCACAACTGAGTCCAAAAGAAAAAATAAAGAGAAGCCCATCTGATAGGCAAACCCCCAGAGGGAAAACAGACTCATGCCTAAACCAAAAAGAACCACATCAAACACAATGCACACCTCAGAATCCAAAGCCCCTCCAGAAGATCAGGGGCAGTATTCAGTAAAGGACCTTGCACACTTGGAATCAAATCTAAGTGAAACAGAATTCAGGGCTGCATTAATCAAGATACTCAGAGAGCTCACTCAATGCTGGCAAAGTACCCAGACACAGTTAAATGACCTCAACAAGAAATTTTCTGAGCAAAATGAGTACTTTACCAACAAAATTGAGAAGCTAGAGCAGAACCAAAAGGAACTC
>PVKE010038576.1:0-15385 GCA_004027555.1 Craseonycteris thonglongyai
ACACCCACCCACCCACCCACCCACCCACCCACCCTTTTTCTACAAGTAAATGATCCCAAATACTATTTCAGAATGTCGGCTACTTGGCAGCAATGACTGTTCCATTAATGCTTTTTAAAAAAAGCACTACAGTAGTTAAAGCTCTAAGAAGAAAACTAAAGAAAGTCCGCATGTGTATTTACTCCATGCACTTCCTAACATAAAGTGGTGACTCCAAATGAAAAATCAGTAAGCTTTTACAGAACAAATTCCGCTAACATAAAAACAAGTACATACCACACCAAACTTTCTAATCAGCAGTCTCTAAAGAACTAAAACTGACAAAGCTGAAATTTTAGGCAGCATTTATAAACTGTTTGGCATGGTATTTCCATTGCAAAAATAAGTTATTAAGCACTAAACACAGAAATGGAGAGGTGCATGTATGATTTCACTTGGAATTATTTTTTGGTTATCAGATCCACTTATATAGCTTCCAGAAACAACCAACAAAAAGTTATGAGAAAATAGATATTTTTTAAAAATCAAAATAGAAAACAAACAAAAAAATAAATTAAAAAAATAGAAAAGCAAAGAAAAAGATTAAAAAGAAAAGGAAAATCAAGATGGAAAGCCCACATTAGAAGAGGACATTAAGAAAAAAATCAAGCAGGAAAAGCATATGTAAATTCTTGTATCTGAAACACAAATATTTCTATGACACTCTTACACTTGCTAATACTTGACACCTTTGGTCAGAGACTGGGCTATTATAAACCAATGGAGGCATGCCCGGTACCTTAACTCTGAAAAGCCAGTAGAGGATATGGCTTATTTTTCAACCACTAAAACAGGAAACATAATGAGCTACAATAGAATTGCCATTCCCCTAATGTTCAAGCATTTTGGGGATCTCCCCTAGGAATTCTATGTAATACATGAGAGGAAAGGGGTAAAAGAGGAGAAAGACAAAGATAAGTATGAGCACCGATTTTAATGGTTCCTATGTCATTTCCTTTTTCTCCACACAAGAAATTTTAGGTATTGGTGTGTTTGTAAAGTTCATTAACTCATACGGTTGATTGCAGGACAACGATTCTACAGGGAGCTAGGTTTTGAGCTGGATAACTTTCATAAACCCATAAGCAGACTAAGGCTGCAGGCAAGTTAGAAGAGACAAGCAAATTATAAATCCATCTCAGGTTCTAATTCTGACACAAATTCTCCATAACTTCATGATCTTGAGCCAATCACTTAAGGAAACTGAGGACTACAGAAGCCTAAAAAATGTTGAATTGTATTATCTCTGGTCCAAACCATGTTTAAAGTTTTATGATTCTATACTTTAGACACTAACTTGATGCAGATGGAACAAATATATACAAGGGCTGCACCGAAAGTATCCAGCCATGTAATTGCTCTTGTTACATGAAAAATGGCTGAATTTCTAATGAACATCATTTTATTTATTTATGTTACAATTTAGTCATTTGTGCATTATATATAATGAATAAAATGAATAAAATGTAAAAACATGGGCAAAATATATTGGTCAAATTATTCCAATTTAAATACACTTATATAGTATTAAAACTTTATAATGAATAATCCTTAAATTGTATACGTAATATGTAACTGTAACTGATAAGCACAATGCTTATTATTGATTCAAAAAAAAGTTTATAACATAAAAATTTTTATAACATTATTCTATTCTTTTAGATTTGGTAATTTCATAATATGTGATGTAATGGGTTTTTCAGAGCAATGAGGTTATTATCATCCATTTAGATTGAATTGCTAATTATATCCACTTATAATAGCAATAGAATGAGGATCAATAATTTGGTAGATTGTAAGTGCTTTTTAAAAAACTACTTCAAATCTGTAACTTTAACCTAGACACTTTAAAAATAAGTTTATTTTTCCTATACCTTAGAAAAATTATTAGGTGTATATTAATGGCATCTTTCCATTTCTTTAAGAGAGATGAAAAGTAAAAGAATACACTTTTGAATCAACTAATTATATATAAATTATTCAATAGCCCCAAGAATATCTTCATACAAGGATTTTGTAGGTTATATGGGCTATATGAATGAAGGTGTAAACTGCTGCATTAATAACATTGATACAAACACCAAAGGATCAATAAAAAAAATTCTAATGCTTAATGAGATGGCAGTGTATAAAATGAAATTTTCTACCATATATAAAATTGCCAGCATTTGAGTTATTATTTTTAGAAGCAATTTTACTTCAATAATAGTATTAATACTACCTACATTTGTATTTTAAAATTTTAAACAAGAAAATTTCATTAAAACTTATTTCTAATAAAAAGGTAAAGAAAAGAGAGGAAAACTCCACAAATTTCCCAAAGATTCTCATTTTATCTTGTTCCTTAGAATGGAATATTATACTGAAAAGAGTTCAGAACATATAGAAAAACTACAGAATGATGTTTACTTAGATTGTTAAAAACAAATTATGCATTTTTCAGTCTGGAAAGAGTCATTAAGACGACATAAAATACTTCTATCGCAAGATATCCTTTAAAAAAGTTTAGTAAAAATCGAGAAAGCTGGGATGGTTCAGTAGGATGGCTCGCTTTGAAGCGCTGGGGCCTGACGATTGAGTCCAGGCCCCCGCCCATGCACTCCCATATGCTGAACAGGGGTGTACCGGTACCCCCAGTTCAGTTCTTGCCGGGGCCTATGCGGGAGGCTTCTGGCCCAGTTCCTGCCCTGCGCAGCTCTGTGCCCACCTGTGGAGTGAAACTATATGGAAAACTAATGCTGTCAACTATGGAGACTGCTCTGGGCCCTCCCCCTCTCTTTGTCTCTCTCTGTCTCTGTCTGTCTGTCAAAATTTAAAAAAAAAAAAAAATAGTAAAAATCAATTTAAGACAAATAAATGATGATTTTCGTGCCATACACTTGAGTGGTAATCAAAATATTCACCAGTTGGCATGTCACAGTGCTAGAGGAGGGACCTAGAAGCTACCTATAGGTCATGTGTAATTACTATAGTTGCAGGATTGAGGGGAGATCCAGGGAATCATGAGTGGAGAACCATAGTGACTGAGGACAGCAGAATTCTTCAGCTACCTTAGAACTATTTCAGTAACTATCAGCATAGGCACACTCATGTACACGTGCTACATATCAGTTCTGGTTGTTAGTATGATTCTTAAATAAGGAATAATAAAGGCATTGTGCAATTGTGAAAAGTCTTTGCAAATCTACCACTTGTGAGTGGAGAAAAGGTAACTATTAACTTTGGCAGTAACTAGAAAGCAACATCATGGGGGACTATTTGATGGAAGAAACAATAAATAAAGACAAAAGATCTTTTAAATTTTCAAAATTAAACATGGAAATTATATAAAATCTTTTATGACAATTTTAAAAATATTTAACAATAAGAATATACAGTTAGATCTTTAGGTAATGACCAAATGACAAAACTTAAATTACTGGTATATTTATTCTTAAAGAAGACAGTTAGTGTAAAAAGCAATAAACTAAATCAAACTTAAGACTAGAAAGTCATAGAAATGAATGAGAAATCTAAATAAATATTTTAGCAACAAGATTTTGACATATTTTTCATAAAATTATCATTTTCATATTAAACTGGATTTTCATACATTAAGTTTCCTGGAGATGCTGTACAAATAGTGGTACTTAAAAGTTGATTTCTTATGAACAAGTATATCATAATGATGAAGAAATGGCAGCATAATTTAAAAATACTTAATGCCATGTTAGAAACTTAGAAAGTGGCCTATATAGAACTACACATTTTTGAAAAATATTCTAAATTATTTTTTATTTACTAGATTCTCTAGGTAAAATATACAAATCTAAAGAGGGCAGGAATGTGTTGTTGATTCTCCACTTGTTGAAAGTCACCTAGCAACCACGGTGTTGCAGAAACCAAAATAAGAGTTGGTTGTCTACTACCAGTTCTTCTAAAACTTCTGAGTATAAGCAAGTAGAAAAGCACTATTTGTACTTTGATGCACATGTTTCATCACGTGACAAAGTAAAAATTATCAAGAAATTCCCAGGAAAAAGAAGCACTCTAAAAACATATTAGCTGTAACTACATTAAGAGTTTACAAATTACAACCACACAGAGACACATACACACACTGTCCAAAAAAGAGAATAACAAGACTTGACCACAGAGTATATAGATCAGCTTAGAGAGAGGGGATGAATAAGAGAAACTTTTATAAGGTCTTTAAAATACTGTAGGTAGAACTATAAATGTGCATAATATTAATAATAATAGAACCAGAGACTTTATTTTTAAACTTCCTTTTATAGAGGTAAACAAATAAACATTAAACAAAGACATGAGGTTCCTAGGGAAAGTAACTTTAACATGAAGTAATAAATACAAGAATTTGAGTAATAAAGAATGATAAAAGGATACTATGTTTGAATATAAAATATAGTTTGTGATAATGGTAAATGATAGAGGATATATTTCAGGAAATTGTGTGTGTGTGTGTCATGATATTCTAGAGTACAGAAAATAAAGTCTGAAATTAATTTATTAGTTTTCTAGTAAAACACACTATATTTTAAAACAAAAGCTCAATAGTTATGGTATATGCATGCATACATTTTACACATGTGTAATGAAATATGAGAATACAAAAGAACAAGCATATGAGAATTTGTATTTTCCTCTATGCATTAATGAATAAGGTTTTGGAGTGTGGGGCAGTATTTTTAGATAGTGCAAGAATAAAATTATCATTTTTAAATCATTACTGAGCAAGGTGAAGTTTGGGGAGTGGAGGGAAAGGAGCCACTGACTCTTCCTTTAGAGAAGAATGTCTAGGAAAAACCTTTTGTGCAAAGTTAACTCAGGTTCATAGGACACAAAAATCAGTATTAAATGTTTTGATTCTTCATTGTCTCTGAGTGGCTGAGAAGGTAAATGAAAGTAGGAGCATTTAACTCCTTATACTTAGGGACACGAAAGTGTCATTTTTAAGAAAGATCAAAGGTCAGCTGAGCAGATAGGCATATTTACTCTAACCTCTAAGAATGAACTAGTAAAAAAAAAAAGAGAAGAGAAACAAACAAATGACTAACCATTAGTATATGCATGTTATATTTCAGCTCAGTAACCATTAAAAGCCAGACACTCTGCATGCTAGAAAAAAACTCTTTCCTTCTGAAAACAATGAGTAAAATTAAAGAACCTAAAATCGGGATAAACTTAATCAGGTCCCATTAGGAATGCAGCTGCTTTACAGAACCTCACGGTGGTCTTATGGATATCACTCTTCCCTTCAAGTACCAAAAAAAAAAAAGACTTAACACTCTAAGCTTATGTTAGGTCAGTGTACACAAGTCAACTCCAGAGCCACAAATGAGGTCATGCTTTATCAGTAAGGGGTCAAAGGTGACATAAATCATCTAAGTATAACAAATAACTAAAAATAAACTTCTATGTAAGCAGTCATTTCTTAAATGCAGAGGATATCTAACCTTCATTTTTTGGAGGAGTGAGGAGGGGGGAAATCCTCATATAAAACCAAACAAGACTTTTTAATCTTCAACACTCTGAGAAAAGGCATGGCATCTGCAGGTCCATGAATTTGGCTTATAATCTTTGTGTACCATGGGCTCTGAATGAAGTCAACTCAATTGTGCCCACTGACTGACTCCCTTGGGTAAATCTTCTATCTCTTCCTCCACTTGCCTTCCTATGAAGGACTGGTGCTAATTGTTTATTACAAATAAAGTTGTGGGTTAAGGAGATTGGGTTATTTTCCTTAACTTCATGTTGGAAAACCAAGTGTCTAAAGAGGGCTTAAATTGAAACACTACAGCTACTCATACGAAAAAGACATACTTTTATTGCCTCGTTTACTTTCTATAAATTTAAGGGTCTTTTCAAGTAGTTTTAGATTTTTTTAATTAATAAACTTTGTTTTTGAGAACAGATTAAAGTTCACTCTAAAATTTACCAATATATAGAGAGCTGTCATATACTCCTGTCCACACACATGCACACACTATCAACATCTCCCAACGGATACAGCTGATGAACCCACATTGACACGTTATTGTCACCCTAAAGTCCTTAGTTTGTATTAGGGGTCACTCTTGGTATTGTATGTTCTGACTTTTGAAAAATGTAAAATGACATGTACCCACCGCTGTTGTACATTACAAAGTAGTTTCATTGCCCTAAATATCATCTGTAATCTGCTATTCACCTCTTCCTACCCTTTAATTTCTGGAAACCATTAATCTTTTTACTATCTTTATAGTTTTGCTTTTTCCAGAAGTCATTCAATTGAAATTAAGGAGTATGTAGCTTTTACAGATTGGCTTATTTCAATTACTACTACCGGTATGCATTTAACATTCCTCTATGTATTATCATGGCTTGGTAGCTTATTTCTTCATAGTACTGACAAATACTTCATAGTCTGGATGTACCACAGTTTATCCATTCACCTAATGAAGGGGCATCTGGGTTTCTACCAAATTCTGGCAATTGTAAAGAAAGTTGGTATAAACATTTGTGTGCAAGTTTTTGTGTAGACATAACTTTTCAATTCCTTTTGGTAAATACCAAGAGCACAACTGCTGCATTGCATGGTTAAAGTTTAATTTTATTTTAAGAAGTTGTCAAACTTTCTTCCAAAATGGCTGTAACATTTTGCATTTCCACCACCAATTAATGAAGAGTTTTATTGCTCCACATTCACACCAGCATGTGGGGTTGTCAATGTTTTGGATTTTGACCATTTTAATAAGTGCATAGTACAATTTCATTGTTGTTTTAATTTGCAATTCCCCCAATGATGTTTGATGTTGAACATTCATATGCCTAGTTGTTGTCTATACTTTTTTTGTGTGTGTGTGAGATCTCAAGTCTTTTGTCCACTTACAAAATCAGGTTGCTCATTTTTTTTATTGTTTTTAGAGTTTGAGGGATGCCAAGATAGCTCAGCCATTGAGGGGTTGCCCATACAAGCCCATATGCTGAACTGTGGTGTAACTGGTAACTACCAGGATGGCGCAGCAGCTGGGGTTCTTGCCTCCTATGAGGGAGGGCCCCAACTTGGCTCATGCCCTGTGTGGCCCCACATCCACCTGTGTGGAATAAAACCATGTCACAACTAATGATGTGCAGCTATGAAGACTGCTCTGGACCCTCCCCTCTTCTTCTCTCTCTCTCTCTCTCTCTCTCCCCCCCTCTTCCTCTCCCTCCCTCCCTCTCACCTTTTCTCAAACAAAATAAACCTAGAATAAAAGAGAGAGAGAGAGAGAGAGAGAGAGAGAGAGAGAAAGAGAGAGAGAGAGAGAGAGAGAAAGAAAGGAAGGAAGGGGAAGCCAAGATGGCTCAGTGGGTTAGGCGCTGTTGCAGCCCCGGGGTCTGAGAATTGAGTACTGGTCCCTGCCTGTTCAAACCCATATGCTGAACTGGGGTGTGACCCCAGTTTGGTTCCTGCTAGGGCGAGCTTCCCATGTGGGAGGCCTTCGGTTTGGCCCCCAGCTCATGGGGGCGTGCCTCCCATGCAGTAGGACCCCACCCCAGTTCCCGCCCTGCATGGCACCTGCCCACCTGCGTGGAATGAAACCATGTTGAAAACTAATGATGTACAACTATGGAAACTGCTCTGGGCCCTCCCATTTCTCTCTGTCTCTTTCTATCTCTATCAAAATAAATCTTAAAACAGAAAAAAAAGAAAGATTTTGAAGAGTTCTTTGTATATTTTGAATAACAATCCTTTATTATATCTGTCTTTTGCAAATATTTTCTCCCAGTTAGCTTGACCACAGGTTCATCAATTTTATTATATCTTTTTAAAGAACTAGCTTTGGTTTTGTTGGTTTTCTCTATTATTTGTTTTCAGTGTCACTGGTGCTGCTCTAACTTTTATTGCTTCTGCTTACTTTAGATATATTCTTTATTTTATTTTCTTTTTCTAGTTTCCTAATATGCAAACTTAGATTATTGATTTTAGATTTTTCTTCTTTTCTAATATTTGCATTCAATGTTATAAATTTTTCTCTAAGTACTGATTCTACTGCTTTACACAAATTTTGCTATTTTATTTTCATTCCAATTTAGTTCAAAATATTCTTGTTTCCTTCGCAATTTCTTCCTTGACTCATTTATTTACAAATATGTTGTTAAATCTTCAAGTATTTTGAGATTTTCCAGTGATCTTCCTATTATTGATTTCTGCTTTAATTCCCTTATAGTCTGAGAACAGACATTGTATGATTTCTATTGTTTTAAACATGTTGATGTTTATTTTATGATCCAGAATATGATCTATCTTGGGGGATGTTGCACGAGAGCTTGAAAAAAATATGTAATATGCTATTATTGGGCAAAGTAGTCTAGATGTCAATTATAAACAGATGATCGATGCTGCTCTTGAGTTTAACAATGGTCTTACTGATTTTTTTTCTGCTGGATCTGTCTATTTCTGATGGAAGAGTGTTAAACTCTAAAATTATAATAGTGAATTCACCTATTTTTTATTTTGCAGTTTTTACCTTATATATTTTGACACTGTTATTAGGTGAGTGTATATTAAGGACTATGTCTTCTTGAAGTATTGGTTCCCTTATCATTATACAATGTCCTTTTTATGTCTAATAGCTTTCTTTGCTCTTATGTCAACTCTGGCTGAAATTAACATAGTTCCTCTTTTGATTAGTGTTAACATATATCTTTCTTCATCCCTTTAGTTTTAATTTGTATGTGTCTTTATATTTAAAGTGATATTTTACAGACGGTATATAGTGAGGCCTTGTGCTTTGATTCATTCATTTGATTCACTGATTTGTCTTTTAATTGGTAAATTCAGATCATTGATATTTAAGGTGATTATTCATAAAATCAGTATGCCATATTTATTACTGTTTTTCATCCTTGCCTATGTTCTTTGTTCCTATTTTTGTTTTCCACTCTGTCTTTTGTAGCGTTCATTGAGCTTTTTATGTATTTGCTTTTTCTCTCTCCTTTCTTAGCATATATCAGATACACTTCTTTTTAAACTTTTTTAAGTGGTTGCCCTATAGTTTTTAATGTACATCTACAACTAATCCACATCCACATTCAAATAACACTACACTACTTCATGAGAAATGTAAGTACTTTATAATAAAAAATATATATATATTCCTAATTCCACCCTCCTATCACTATATCACTGCTGTCATTTATTTCAATTATACAGAAACATAAATAAATAAATGAATAAGTTAAAAATAAAAAATAATAAATCTTAAAATTGTATGCCTATATGTAGTGTTTTGTTTTGCTTTTGCATTTGTTTTTTGGACTCTATCCTGCTTGGTGTTCCCTGAACTTCCTGGATCTTTGCTTTGGTGTCTGATATTAATTTGGAAAAAGTCTCACTCATTACTGCTTCAGTATTGCTTCTGTTCCTTCCTCTCTTCTTTTTCTGGTACTCCTACTTTGCCTATATTACGTCTTTTGTAATTGTCCCATAGTCGTTGAATATTCTGTTCTGGGTTGTTTCATTTTGTTTTGCTTCTGTATTTTTTTTTCCCCCTCCTCTCTTTTCCTTTTCAGTTTTGGAAGTTTATATTGTCGTATCCTCAAGCTCAGAGGTTTTTTTCTTTCAGTCATATCAAGTGTACTAATAAAGCTATCAATTGGTATTCTTCATTTCTACAACATTGTTCTTGATTGCTAGCACTTCTTTTTCTATCTTAAATTTTCCATTTCTCTGCTTACATCATCCATCTGCTCTGGCATGTTTTCTACTTTTTTTCATTAAAGTCCTCAGTATATTATTCATAGTTTAAAAAATCTCCTGATCTGTTAATTCTAACATGCCTGCCATATCTGACTCTGGTTTTAATGCTTTCACAGTCTCTACAAACTGCAGTGTTTGCTTTTAAATATGTATTTTTTGTTTTGTTTTTTTGTAAGATGCACATGATGTTCTGATGAAAAAGAACTACAGTAAATAAGCCTTTAATAATGTAGTGGTAAGATGTGGAGGAATGGGAAGCATTATCTAATCTCATGTCAATCTTTTAGGGAGCCTCTGTCCCTGGACTGTGAATGTCACCAGTGCTTGTTAGGGTCTGCCCCCCACCCCGCCACCATTTCCATAGGATAGTATAGCTGAAGCGGTCTTCCCTTGCCCCATGTGTGGAAGGTCAGATGAAACTGCAGCTGGCCATGTCTTTTCCCCAGTTAATTTGAGCCCTGACAAAACAGTTAACTATATGTAATCCTAGTAATATGTCAGGTGTTCTTTTCCAAATACACATTAAGAAGTACTATTGACTAGAAATTCTGTGATCATAGTGAGCTGATTCTCAAAAAGAGTTTTCACAGTGTAAAAATAAATTTTGTTTAGAAGAAAGCACTGGTGAAATATCTTTTAAGGACTACCCAATAAGGTGTAGGCTTATCAAGGTAATAAATATGTATTTGCTCTTTTTTCTCTTTGCTATCACTAAAATGTTATTCATATATGTACTATAGCTATAAAACAAATGAGGTAAAAATTAGCTTACATACAAAAATGTCTTGGATAAGTAATGTGTTTCTTATACCATTGTAATCATTGAATTCTGAGACATGTGCAGATTTAATATGCTTTGAGTGTAGTTATAATGCAAATATTATCAATAAATAAATATATATGTTGTGTTAAAGTGTTTACTGTAGAGTCTTTTTAAGATGTCTGCTTTGAATTTGTAAAAAAGTGTCATTGAAAGCCAAATGGGGTGTTCGAGTGAAAACAGATATTTAACAAATTCGTATGGCTAACTATTCAACAGAAGATTTGAATTCAAGTGAAGGTAGCCCTTTCTAAGGTAATAATTTTAAATATGCAAGACCTATGTCTATATCAAGCAGTGATGATTGTGATTCAGAAATGGAACTGGGAATAAAAAGAAAATATTCCAAATATAAAACCATTTACACAAATTGCAGATATAAATGATTTAGTTTGGTGAAGATGAGGAGCAAATACAACACCTCTTTTGTTTTGTTTTTTTGTTTGTTTGTTTGTTCGTTTGTTCGTTTGTTTTTAAAGATTCATTTTTATTGGTTTTTGACAGACAGACAGACAGATAAAGGGAGACAGAGAGAAGGGGGAGGGCCCAGAGCAGTCTCCATAGTTGACAGCATTTTTCCATACAGTTTTACTCCACAGGTGGGCACAGGGCTGAGCAGGGCAGGAACTGGGCCAGGGGCTCCCACATAGGCCCCGGCAGGAAATGAACTGGGGACACATCCCAGCTCAGCATATGGGTCCACATGGACTGGAGCTGGGATTTGATTCCTGGTCTCCTGGGCTGCAAAGCGAGCACTTAACCTGCTGAACCATCCCAGCTTCCCCTCTTTTGTTTTGAAGCAAGTGCTAAGTGATGATTTCTTTTGAAATGATAACCTTACAAACAAACAGAGATACAAGTCAAAAGATAAAGAACCAGAACTAGAAAAAGGACAAGGAGTGGTTTCCAGTAACAAGTGATGAAATGAAAGCACACTTTTCATTATGCATCATAATGTCACAAGTAGAAAAATCTAAAATAGTTATGTATTGGTCAAAAAGAACAATATTAGAGACATTGATATTTTCAAAAACTCTGCCTCCCAAACATTTTTTGGCTATATCATATTTTCTTCACTTTGTAGATAATGAAACTGTGTGTAAAGACAACAGAATACAAAAAGTGTGAAGTATAGTCAACTATTTGGGTAATAAATTTGAACAGTTATACACTCTGGATGAAGATGTCTCCCTAGATGAGTCACTCATGAAATTCAAAGGACGGCTGGGGTACATGCAATTTATAGCTATCAAACGTGCCAGATTGGGAATCAAAGTTTACAAGTTAGGTAAATCCAATATTGGATATTGCACTGGCAAATGTTAGACTGAAAAATAAGTAGTATTTTTTGCTCACATATAATTTAATTTAATTTGTTTGTCAAAGGGTTAAGTGTGTGTTTATAATAATTTTGTTGATGGGTATGTTGACAGAGAGCTCTATGGTCATTTGAAGTCATTGCTGCCTACTATTAAGAAATGATATCCACTACTTTCATAGGCATGGGTAAAATATTTGTATTTTCATGTATACATCTACCCTCAGTCAATAGTTTCTTAAATTAGGTCCTGAAGAAGTCTCAAAATTTTTCTAACCAGTATTAATCTTTGTTCAATTATAATCCTGTTTACACATCAGTTTGTTAAGAAGAGTTCTCCTAAGGCTATTAGCCTGATTTCAAAGACATGTTAATTTACCATGTAATTACTATCTGAATAAATAGACATTTGTATTCCCTGAGTAGTAAAGAAAATGCATCAGCAAATTTCTTTGAATATCTTACTCTCATCAACTTTGTATTCTTGTTGCAAATCTGTCATTTTCAAAACTCAACTTTATTCCCATTACTTAGTAAAATGAACCATTATACCAAGGTTTTCAACAAGTTTGAATTTGTCTTAAAAGATAAATAGCAACTTTCCTTTACAGATTAAAATAGGAAAACTTTTTATCCTTCGTATTGGCATGCAGGAGTAAACTTCTTAAGAAAAAAAATCACTATAGATTTTGTCCTACACTTAAGAAGATACTTCAGAGGTCAGAGAAGCAGTATTCTTTTTTACATCATCAATTCTCTGAAGGGATGCTTAAAGTTTGGTTTAAGAAACAAGTGTTGGTAAGAATGTGGAGAAAAGGAACCCTCGTGTGTTGTTGGTAGGATTGTAAAACTGGTGCAGTCACTGTGGAAAACAACATGAAGGTTCCTCAAAAAATTAAAAATAGAATTACCACATAACCTAGCAATTCCACTTTTGTGTATTTATCTGAAGAAATCCAAAACGCTAATTCAAAAAGGTATATGAATCTCTATGCTCATCGCAGCATTATTTACAATAGCCAAGACATAGAAACAACTGAGTGTCCATCAATAGATGTATAAACAAGAGGTTGTATACATATACAATGGAATGTTGCTAAACCATTAAAAGAATATCATCTTGCCATTGTGAGAACATGGATGGACCCATAGGGCATTAGGCTAAGTGAAATCAGTCATACAGAGAAAGAGAAATACAATATGATTTCACTTAAGCATGAAATCTAAAAAAAACAACAAAATAATAAACAAAAAAGAAACAAATTAATAGATACAAAGAACGTTTTGGTAGTTGCCAGATGGAAGGGGTTTGTGGGGGTAGGTGAAAAAGGTGAAGGAATTAAGAAGCACAAATCAGCAGTTACAAAAACAGTCATGAGCATATAAAGTACAACATAGGAAATATAGTCAATAATATTGTAATAACTATGTATGGTTTCAAATGGTTACTGAACTTATAGGGGTTATCACTTCATAAGATATATAAATGTTTAATTGCTATGCTATACACCTAAAACTAATATAATATTGTATTGCACTGTCAACTATAATTGAAATTTTTTTTAATTATTAAAAATAAAATTTGGCTTATGGAAATAAGACCAAAACGTCATTAATTAGAACACATCTGATGAATACTTGTTCCTCACTAAAAGCTTCTTTTTTTAAGTTCAGCAAAGAGTTAATAACTTTTACCTCCTAAGGCCACTAATATTCTTACATGAGAAATACTGCAGAAAGTATAAAGAAAATCTGTAAGAAACCCTGAATTTAACCCTCATTGTTCTTAAATATTTGTGAAGGAAGGCATTTGAATGTAATAGTATTTTTTCCTTGAAATGAAATAACAAGATCACTTATAAAATGCAATGAAACAAGTATTTAACACATGTGCTATGCTACAAGTATAATAGATATGAAACTATGCTGGGCTTAAAGTTCAGTGAGATTTCAGAAAATGTTATCTTGTCTAACCCCTTCAATTTATAGATGAGGAAATGTGTGGGGAGTGTCCAGCCCAACATCATATGGAAAGTCGAAGAGTTCATTTAAAGTCAACAATTCCTTTTTGCAATGTCAACTATGTACTAATCCTGTTTGGCCTGTCTCAGAAATGCAGTTATGGACATGTGAAGGAGATGATAAGTCTTGCAAGAAGATTAGAAAACATTAGAAGATTAGAAAACTCCAAAGCATGTAAAAACAAGCATATAAAAATAAATAATGCACTCTGGAGGAAGAAGCCTAATCATTTTCTGGAGCTCTATTCTCAAGTATGAATGCTGGCTTACCTTTTTCAACACCACCCCAGGTCCTACACTGGACTTTCCACTGTCAATGGGAAGAATAACTAACACTGACAGCAAAGCACCTCATTCTTTATCAAGCAGTTGTAGCTCCAGAGTTGCAACTCGATAGCACCAGTAGAGAATTTCAGAATTTCAGAAGATGCCTCACTATGTTACATGGTTTACTTGACAATTATTTTGGCCTCCATTTTTTTTAATTCTCATCTTTCTGCCATTAAAAAAAAAAATAGAGAGATGATCAATGAAGGACTACTGGCTTTTTAAATCTAATTATATGGTTAAATATTATGTCAACAAAATATTAAAATTTATAATTCAATTCTCTGATTTCAGAAAGTGCTCTATATTGTGGGGGAAAGTAAAGAAAGGACTACTCTATCAATTTGTACTTCATTTCATTAGCACCAAGTAGAGTATTATCATTATAGGTCATTGTGCTGCTAAAGCTTTGGAATGATAATTCTCTGAAAGCATTGGTCTGCATTCAACAAATATCAATTGCAGGCTTACAATGTTACCTTAGGGATCTAGACACTGGGGATAACACTTTGAACAAAATAGATATAGAAGTCGCATCATGAAGCTTACAAATGAAACCCAAATTATGCAGAATTTTGAGATTTTAATAAAAATAAAAACAGCAGCCAGAAAAATGCATTCAAAACATTATGGCTTTATTTTAGTCACTTTTAAAATGAATACAGAAGATGGTATTTCAAAACCAGTGGAAAACTTACTTATGAAGAATTATCTACCTATAAGTATTTTTCACTATGAAATTTGCCAAGGACACTCGGACTCAGAACTATGAAACTAGTAGAATGACATTATCTCATCATGAGAGCAGGTACTAACAGACATCATCAGAACCAGTGCCATTTCTCCTAGCCTAGAGGGAAGTTAGCCACACAGCCGAAAGATAGGAAGCAGAATTCAAGCACTGCTCATCTTCCCCAAGGCTACCACTCCCAAAGTCTATTTATAAATCACTGTTTAAAACTTAAAAGTAGTTTTGCAAATCATGTTTGGATTTTGAAGTAGCCTGAACAGACAAAAGTCATTTAAACACACCATGTAACTGAAATTCTATCCAATGATCATAACATCAGAAAAGAGTATAGTTGCCAATATGAATAACGCTTTAGCTGCAAATGTTTCCTAGACCCCCGCCCCCC
>PVKE010038577.1:0-15381 GCA_004027555.1 Craseonycteris thonglongyai
TATAGATCTCGACTTACCGATGAGCATCTTAATAATTGTTTGCTAACAGGGTTGTTGTCATACTCTCCTAATTACGAGGCACTGGCCAATGAAATGCAATGCCAAAGATCACACTGACAGATTGGTTTTTTTTATGTTTTCTTTTATGTTTTTTTAAATGATTTTATTATACGTGTGTTTTTTATTTACTTTGTATTACCTACATTTTATATATATGTTTCTTTGTGTGTATATAATTTGTGCAATAAATTTATTATTTTAAAATTATTTTTGTTTATTATTTTTTATTCTTGTTCAATAATAAATATCCTTAGAAATAGCTGGTGCCCGCCACCCTACCGATATTTTAGAATGCGCCCTGGGGTATAAAAAGGTTGGTAACCCCTGTCCTCATCCCTGGAATCGGTGATACTATCTTATGTAAAAGAGCGAATATTACTTTATTTAGAAAAAGAAACTTTGAAGGCGTAAGTTATGGATCTTGAGATGAGATCATCTTGAATTATTTGGATGGGTCCTGGATCTAATGACAGTGTCCTAATAAAAGAGAACCAGAGAGGATTTGAAACACACGAGAAGAAAAGATAATATGAAGACGGAGGCAAAGGAGGGATGTAGCCAAAAGCCAAGGAAGCCAAGGAATGATGATATCTAGCGGAAGCTGGAAAGTGAAGGAAGGATTCGTTTTCAGAGCTTCCAGAGGGAGTGCAGCCCTGCTCACACCTTGAGTTTGGACTTCTGGTCTCTAGAACTGAGACAATACATTTCTGCTGTTTTTCTTTTTGTTTTGTTTTTGTTTTAGAGCACAGTGCCTAAATAAGTGTTTGCTTGATTGAACTATATTGAAATAAGTGGAACTTTCCAAATGGAGAAAACTCAAAATACTGATATTTGGTAATTACCTAACTCAAACACTGGTTTACCTCTTGATCACCCAGGAGTGAATTCACCCAAGCCCTGAGCTTTGTTGCACTCTCCTCACTCGTCACAGATTTTCAATCAGCACTTTAGTTTCTTTCATTTAGTTTCTCTCACTGACAGCCAAAAATGAACAGATAGCCAACAGTCAATAGGTATTTGTAGACAACCCCAATATAAACAAGACATCATGATGATCTATACAGACCGAAGGAACCCAGAAGAAACAAAAAAGATACAAGAATCAGAATATATCGAAAACCTTTTTTTAAAGCACAGAAAAGAGGAAACAGAACAGAGAACCCATAGATGCTAAAAATATAATAACAGAACTTTAAAAAAATACGGGTATCTATAGCAGGGTTGGAAGCTTATGCTCTCTAAGTCTATACAGAATAAAATAGAGAAAACTGGAAAATAAGGAGCAATAAGATAGAAAATTAGATCACTCCAGGATATCCAGAGAGAACTAAGAAAACAAATCATCAAAGAAATAATACAAGAAATGAAGGGCAGAAGTTTCCATATTGAAGGGGCCCACAAAGTGTCTGGTACAATAAAGAAGACATATCACTGTGAAATTTCAGAACAAAGATAAAGAGAAGATCTTAAAAGCTTCTAGAAAGGAAAAAGCAGTTCACATACAAAGGAACAGACAGCTTAATATTTCTAATAACATATTTTTTAATAAGTAAATAATTTATTAAATATAAAATATAATGCTATTGAGAAATACTCAGCTTTAACCATAGTGGACTTTATAAAGAGAGTCCTGTTTGTTTTCTTTCCAGTTTCTGCCAGATTTTATTTTCAGATTTTGGTTAAATGCTATAGAAATTTATTGTAACATTGATAAATTTTTGAGTTTTTGCCCAAAATACTTATCCGATGCCTATCTTCTTTCCTACAAACACCAGGAACAGAGTGAGAAGATTTGTACTGTCCACTGACAATTACTGGGAGATTTTTCAATTCAAACTTGCAATCTGCAAGCCTATCAACTTTATATTCTCTATATAATACAAAATGTGTATATTATATGTAATATGTTTTTATTCTTCCAATATAGAAATTCTGAGTGCAGATTTCTAAAGAGCAATATGTTTTTGTCTGGATGTCAGTGGACAATAGATGTGAGTCTTCCCTGTGATTCATGTAACCAAAGGATCCATCTGTTAGAGAGTAATCCTCTAATTTTTTAATCTTTTGCCCTAAAATTATATGCCTGGTTCTTGGCATTTAGGAAATAGGTCAGAGTAAGGGTCCCAAGGTTTAATGTCGTGTTTCTCAAACCTTATCTTGCCTGAGACTCACCTGGAAAGCCAATTAAAACAGATTGCTTGACTCTACCCTCAAGGAATTCTGATTCAGTAGGTGTAATAATTATATAATTGCACATAAAAAATTATCACAAACTTAGTAGTTTCAAACAATACACTCTTTTAAAAAATACATTTATTTTATTGTTTTTGACAGAGACAGAGAGAAGGGGGAGGGCCCAGAGCAGGCTCCATTGTTATATGTCATCAATTTTTGTTCCACACAGGTGGGCAGGGCTGCGCAGGACAGGAACCAGGCTAGGGATCTCTCATGGGAGGCATGCCTCCTCAAGCCAGGGGCTGAACTGGGGGGAGTGGGGGGGAGGCAAGAACTGAACTGGGGGCCTCCTGCGTGGGAAGCACTCCCCAGTTCAGCGTATGGGTCCACACAGGCCGGGATTGGGATTCAATCCTCGGTCACTGGGGTTGCAAAAGTGAGCACTTAACCCACTGAGCCATTTCAGCTTCCACAACTCTTTTATTATTTTATAGTTTCTATAGGTCAGGAATTAGGCATGGATTAGCTAGGTTCTCTGCTCAGGATCTTTCACAGGCTACAATCATGGTCTTGGCTGGGATCTCATCTGAGGGATAACTAGGGAAGGGTATGCTTTCGAGCTCATGTGATTGCTGGTAAAATTCATCCTTGAGGGTTGCGGCCATCTTGTGGTTAGTCTTAGTTTCTTGCTGTATGGGCTTTCGATGTAGCCACTTGCTTCATCAAAACACGCAAGCTGAGGGCAACAGAGCAAATCTACTAGCAAGACAAAAAAATCACAGTGGCCAAGTCGTGGAAACAACCAAAGTGTCCTTTGATAGATGACTGAATAAAGAAGTTGTGGTACATTTACACAATGGAATACTGCTCAGTGAGTGATAAGAAAAGACGAAATACAGCCATTTGTGACAACATGAATGGACCTTGAAACCATCTTATTAGGTGAAATAAGTCAGACTGAAAGAATCAAGAAATATATGGCTGACTTCACTTACAGGTGGAGTATAAAACTGAGAGCAACAAAGAAAAGCTCATGGACAGTCAACAGTTTAGTGGTTACCTGAGGGTGAAGGGGAAGGTGGGTGAGAGGGTAGGGGAATTTGGGGGATTGGGGAGGGGCCATCAAATATATAGTGATGGAAAGAGAGCTAACTCTGAGTGGTGAGCACATAATGCAGTGCATGGACAATACTGTATAATGTAGAATTGTACACCTGGAACCGATGTAATTGTTACTAACCAGTGTCGCCTCAATAAATTTAACAATTAAAAAACAATGCTACGTTCCTCTGTAACCTAATCAAGGAAATGAAATACCCTCAATGTTGAGGTATCTTATTAGTGACAAGCAAGTTCTCAAGAGAAGGGTATTTTACAAGACTATAAATACCAGGAGGTTAAGGGTCATTAGGAACCACCTTAAAGTCTGCTCTCCAAAGGAAGCTTAAGGTGGGCTGAAGAATTTGCATTTCTTTTCCTTTTTTTAAAAAAAGATTTATTTCAGGGGAAGCCGGGATGGCTCAGTGGATTAAGTGCTCACTTTGCAGCGCTGAGGATCGAATCCTGGCCCCGTCCCTGTCCAGTGCGGACCCATATGCTGAACTGGGGAGTGCCCCCAGTTCAGTTCTCTCTGTCTCTATATATCTCTCTCTCTGTCAAAAACAATAAAAAAAAAAAGATTTATTTTGCTTTTGACAGAGAGAGAGAGAGAGAGAGAGAAAGAGAGAAAGAGAGAAGGGGGAGGGCCCAGAGCAGTCTCCATAGTTGTACATCATTAGTTTTCGACATAGTTTCAGTTCACACAGGTGGGCATGGGGCTGCGCCAGGCAGGAACTGGACCAGAGGCCTCCCACATGGGAAGCTTGCCCCAGCAGGACTGAGCTGGAGGCCTTTCACATAGGAAGCACACCCCAGTTCAGCATATGGGCCTGCACAGGCCAGGGGCAGGACTTGATTCTCGGACCCTGGAGCTGCATGACAATCACTTCACCGCTAAGCCATCCCGGCTTCCCAGAATTTGCATTTCTAACAAGTTTCCCAGGTGATACCAATAATGCTGACTTTGAGAACTGGTTTAATTGTATGTTCCTTTTCTGGCTCATCAGCCTAATTCTCTGCTTTGTGTCTCAGTCTGACTTTTCTCTAATACAGTTTTCACAAAACAAAACAAAACAAAACAAAAAACCTCGAGAGTTCTGGCATGGGGATGGGGACCTGGACTAAGAAGAATGGTTACCAGGCTGTTTGGGGTTAGGAAAGGCAACTTGAGGTCTCAACTTTTCTATATATATTGACTTTCAGTAAATTTTTCTATGTCTAGTCCTGTGTAGATGCTGTCTTTCATGTTACCTGATGCCTTCATGTGCTGAGTGCCTGGGTTTAGATTGGCTCCCTTCCTCTGTCAAATCCTTTTGCAGGCACTTGTATTGAAGCATTCCTGCACTCTGCCAAGTCAGTTAACTCTTCTCCATCGATGGCTTTCCAGCTCCCCAAATTTGTTAATGTCTTTGTCCTCTATTGTCTCCTCTCCTATTTTCTTTTCTATGATCTTTTAAAAAAATAATATATTATCATTTTAACATGGTTTGGGGAGGAAATGGAGAAAAACGTGATCAGTTCACTGTTTATAGCTCCAACTTAAGGCTGTCTAACTTCTTTTGTAAGAAAAGGGTTAAAAAAAGAAATCTTTAGATAATAATATATTGTACTTCATTTTTTATGAAAGAAAAATAAAAAACCAATAGGCCATAGTTTGGTTCTTGGCATCTTATGTGATCAGAAACAGCCCTATTGACATAGAGAATAGTATATAAAAATAATTTTCATAAGATCACAATTTATTTTAAGAAAAAAATTACCCATTGCTAAAGGACTATTAATTTATTTTAATTAAAGATATGATTGAACAATTATTAGAATAAATTAAAAGTAATGTGCTTAGATGCTTTATAATTTCTTCACGTTATATTTTAAAACAATAATTGTAATAGTTGATGTACATTTCTTTGTAGTGCAACATACTTGAGATATTTTGAGGAAGATGATCTGTATTTTCTAAGCTTCTTTATAATAATAAGCATTTAGCAAAAAAGAGGCCTCAGTTTTCACTTGTCAAACTTACAGAAATAAAAACAGCTGGAATCAATAAGAGGAATACCAGAGGGGAAAGCCAGCTTCATTTGGCTGCCAGAAGAGGAAATCTGTCTCTGGTGAAAGCTCTAATAGAATCTGGAGCAGGTGTGAACCTAAAAGATAATGCAGGTTTGGATTCTTTTAATTTTAATAGTCTTTATAATTTGAACTCACTGAAATATGCATTTCACACACACACCATTTTGAGCTTGGCTGCTATATAACTAACTTTGATCAGTCTTTTTAAAAATAATAATTGAACAGTAAGATTTATCTTGGTTTTTACCAATTGCTGAAATAACCTTTTTCGAAACAGTGTTTGACATGCATTTGGGAGCATTCAGTGGGAGTATACAGAATGGGGAGTAAAGGGAGCTTTACTTAGGCCTTTCTCTTTGGAGGCCTTAAATAACATTCCCTAACTTAGAGACAGTGCAAAATTTTTCCTAATTCCTTGTTCATTTTTTCCTTTTGCTCCTCTCTCTACCATTTCTTTTCCCTCGCTTATTTTTATTTTAAACCTCTAGTTTTAAATTGATCTTCTAACATTTTGCTCAGCACAAAAGAATCTTGTATGAAGAATTTCAGAGGGAAAAACTCAATTAATTGAATCAAATGTCATTTTAAAAAGGACTGTGACAATGCAAAGACACAAGTAAGAAATTCAAACATGATCTTACTCTGCTTTAAGATCTATGTTGAGGGGAAGCCGGGATGGCTCAGTGGGTTAAGCATTCACTTTGCAGCGCCTGGGACCGAGGATCGAATCCTGGCCCTGGCCCGTGTAGACCCATGTGCTGAACTGGGGAGTTCCCCCAGTTCAGTTCTCTCTCTGTCTCTGTATCTCTCTCCTCTCTCTCTCTCTGTCAAAAACAATAAACAAACAAAAAAGATCTATGTTGAAACAAAATGACATGATTAGTATTTACTCTGGTCTTATTATATTTTATGTTCTGTGAGTCTTCTGTTTTGGTACCTGTATCTGAATATTTTTTATAAGATCAATTTGTTTTTAAAAAATGAAACATACATTTTAAGGCCATAGTTTTCAATATTATTTCTTGTCTAATACTTAGTATATTCAGTTGAACCAGTATAGATATTAATTCTGTTAGTACAAATAAACTTAATGAATCTATTACATGAATTATAAGTAGCAGCTTATTTGATTTTTTCCTTTTTTCTTTTCTTAGGTTGGACACCACTACACAAGGCTTCTAGTGAGGGATGTACTGATATAATTGTAGAGTTGTTAAAAGCTGGTGCTAAGGTTAATTGTGAAAATCTAGATGGAATTCTACCCTTACATGATGCTGTTGCAAGTCATAATTTAAAGGTACAGTGCACATCAAATTTGGTTCCCGTTTCTTTTTCTTAGAAAAATGAGTGAAGGAAATGAAGATATTTTAAACTGAGAACTAAAGTGATTTCTTTAAACAAATGATTTTTAGAAACTGCTTAAAATTACAAATGAAGATAATATACTGTGTATAGATTGGAAAATTAATATATTTCCTAATGAATTCTTTTCCCATTGTCTCTTCATTACATAGTTTATGTAAGTCAGAACAAAATTGAAGGGCTTTGAGTAAATACAGGCTATAAGTCTAATATATTCCATTTTTAGTTGTCTTGAATGATTTACTGTTGTACATAGAAGAGTTTAATTAAAGTGATGATACATGTGACAGCTATACTTTTTTTAACTCAGAATTTCTCAATGGGTTTGAGGTTTCAAAGAAATGGGTAAAAACACAAGTTGATTGTTTCCTGGGGATTGGTTGTATATTTTTCTCCTTTTTTTCTTAATCAGGCAATGTGATAAACATAGAAGAGAAAATCACTTGGGTCACTATTTTAGTAACACTGAATTTCACATCTAGACTTTAAAAATTCTTCAGATTTTTAAACTCTTTTTTTTTAATTGACAAGCCTTAGGAGAAAATTTACTGTTATCAGTGGGCAATATAGATTTCAGGAATAATTACTGGCTTTAAAATATAGTTAAGGAAATCAACAACAAAAACAATATAAAACCAGGGTTCATTAAAAAAAATTTTCTTGGATCTCTCACTAACACCTATTTATCTGTTTCTATATATTTTTAAGAGCCTAGTTATTTTTTATGTAATTTTGTGAAAGTGTATGCCAATTGTTTTCAACCTAAGTGTAGTGATGTGAAGAAATAGTATTATTGAATTTATGATTTGCAGAGATAAGAGATGTAAATTAATGATTAAGAATAATACCAGATAGGTGGGCTAATATCTAGTGTGGCTTCTTTTTACAAAGAAACTCTTTAGCCTTTAAAGTATTTAAGTTAAGGAAGAGTTGACAAAGTCTCAAGATTATATGATCCTGAAATGGAAGAAAGCAAACAGGAAGAATCTTTAAAGGGATGAACTTACTAGTTATTTGTACAGGGAAAAAAACCATTAAAGTGAAACCACTTAAATAAGGGGCATTATTTTATAGTGGGAAAATCAGATTTTTGGACAGTATCCTGAAAAATGCAATATTAAAAAAAGTATGAGGCCATCCCCAACACTACCCCTACATTTAGAAATTTGTTAAAAGAACTTACAAATCTCAATATATTGTTGCATTCTTGGCTAAGAATTTTCACAGCAGTGTAGTAAGGATATGTAGCCAGGTCAGAGAAAAAGACATAGGTGGAGCCTGGAGGGATCTGTGTGAAGGTTTTATTATACTCTCTTCCTCATGAGAGGTCACACAGAGCTTACTCTTCCTAATCAGAAGGTGTTTCCATGGTTGGGGCACTTGCTTGTCTCATGCAAGTAGAATCACTGGCTTTTTTCTTTTACTAATTGACTTATCTATAATTATTAACCATCTTTAACTTTGATCAATTACAAATTGACTTTTAATATACAACTTGAAGTTATTTAAGGAAAACTTATATTAGGAGCTTATTTTGTCCTCAAATACCACAGTCTCTTTGACTTCAGTTTCCTCTTCTGTAAAATGATGGAGTTGGAAGTAGATTATTTCTAAGTTTCTTTTTAACTTTAATGTTTGTGAATATAAATCACTTATTTAGGACACATATTTATATAGACATTAGAATGAACATTAGGTTCCCAGGCTAGTTCATAAAACCTCTTTGAACAAGTAAAGCACCTGAAATATAGTCAAAATAGAACTCCATTCAAGTGTGTCTCATGGCAATTTATAATACAGTTTATAATATAATATAGATCTGAAGTGATTCTTGATTCCTTCTCCACTCCATCCTCCAGCATCTTGGGGAAGGATCAGCTCTGTTGAAGAGATAGACTAAAATCTTCTGCACGTAGTCTACCTCTTACAGTAGTGAAAATAGCATGTCTTGTACTTTCATGTCATTGTGTTTGGTTCTCCAGTTGGAACAGATTAAGCCCAATTAATGGATCCATTTACACTTGTCATATCAAATTAACTAAAAATTTTCTGGGTCAGAGTTTGCAAACTTGTTGTGTTGGTTTTTTTTGATAACTTTTAATGGTTGGTGTTGGTGTCTTATAAAAGCAAAAATTATTGCTCTAAGGTGTTTATAGAGATAACTGAAAAATTACCTTCTAGGCAGCTGAGATTTTACTGCAACATGGAGCAAACCCTAATCAAAAGAATCAGAAACAGAAGACTGCTTTAGATGAAACAGATGATGAAAAAATGAAAGAGCTGCTAAAATCTTATGGTGCTATTGAGATTGGTAATAGAGATGAGAGTAATGCTATAGTTACTGGTATGTATGTCAGTATTGTTTGCTGTCTTATACAGGTGCATACCTCTGCTTAGAAAAAGAAAATCTTCATATTTGCTATGTAGATTGTTTAATAACTGGGGATAGATATTTTGTATGTTTATTAAACTCTTGGAAAGCATTATTTATTTTATAAAGTGGCATTTCCAACTTGGTTTAATTTATAGATCATATGATCCTATTGAATCAGAGTTACATTTTGAAATGAAACCTGTATCATTCATTAAACAACATTAATCTCCCTTACAGAGGGTCTGAGGTACAGATATAACAAACTATACACATTGGTTTACTTGTAATGGGACTGGAAAATAACATACTACTAAAGTCTTTGCAACTAAGATTTTATTACTTCAGAATTTGTAATGATTCATATGAGTTGTACTGATGCCAACTTTTAAAGAATTGAATATTTGAATGTTAGAATATAAATTTGTTAAGAAAATATATTATTAATCATGTGTAGTATATATTTTAGTGAAAAGAATGTTTCAGGGGAATGTACAGTAGCACAATTTTATGAACTATTTTTAGCAGTAGTTTGCATTTAAGTAATATAATGAATTATCTATTAAAAAATGGACATTTAGTGAGCACTGATTTAGAGAACACATTTGTTGAGTACCTGCTGTGCAAACCAGGGCCCATGAGGAGCTTGCAGTCTTGTGGGGAGATCAACAGAAAAGCAGGCAGTTAAGTGTTAAAGAGAAGATACTGTTCTTCCTTTTCCCTTATGCTTGAGCCTTGACTTAAAGAAGAAACCTAGGAACATGACCTGCCCCCTCTCTCTATAAGGGAGAATGTTGGGAAGAGAATTCCTGTCACACATTTCTCCCCCAGCCTACCACTGTCCTTACCAATTGTTGATTTTCAGGAAAGGAATAATATTATTGATATGATTGATTAGAGCTAAAGATAATCAATGTGTCATGTTTCACTAGTAAGCTGGGTCACATGTAAGTCAAGGTCAAGACTGATACAAGGTTCCTCTTTTCGTTACCTGCTACTATATGGTAAGTCCGTAGGGTCAGCGCTTTTCGTAGAGCCCCAGCCATGTCCTTTCCCTCTCCACAGCCATATCTGAAGGTTCAGGTTCCATGATTTATTATCAGCTCAGCTTAAGAGAACCCTTGCATTTGGAGTCATTGGGCAATCTATTATAAAGTGCTATATCTATTCCCGCTTGTCTGTTGTTTCTTGTGTACTATTTCTTTGGTCAGGTCCCCAAAGGGATGAGGGATATAGGATACAATAGTTATATGGAGAAAGGGAATTCAGAACTTTGCAGAGACAGTGAATATAGTTGTAGTGATTAAGAGCATAGGCTTTGAAGTCAGATTTAGATTCAGTACTAGCTGTGTGACAATTAGGCGACTTCCTGAGTCTGTTTAAGGCTTTCCTCTTCTGTATAATGGATTTAATGAACTACCTATTTCACGGGGTTCATGTGAAGATTAAATAAGATGGCTCAGAGAAAGAGTTTTATATCTAGCAAATGATACATATTCAATAAATATTAGATGTAATTTGTCAATTGATAATAAATACTGAGGTGCTGACCAACATTAAGATATTGTAATAATTGTAGACTTAATTTATCCTGCCCATTTTTGTCACCATTATAGTTGATAAAATGAAGCTAAATTTTGGCATATTCTTATATTTTCTAATTTTATTTTTTAAAGTAAAAATTCCTACTGTTCAGTCCAAAAGACAGTGTATTTGTGATGACCACGAAACTGTTGATCCACCTTCTCTTTCACACCAAGAAAACATAAGAGAAAGCCTTATTGTGGTGAGTGAAATGGAAATTCTTTGTTCTTCATCCTAGAAAATGCCATTCTTTGGACCAACCAGCCTTTGGATATTGGCAGCACTCTTTTTATTTTAAGGGCATAAAGGTTGAAAATGTTTTTTGTCATGAGAAAATATAAGATAATTGAACAGAATAAGCCAAGAAGATATATTATGAGCTTAACTCTCAATATCTGTATTAATTAGAGTTTAAAATAGCTGCTGTCTTTTATACCTAGGTTTGGTTCTTTGGCTACTTCTAGTTTCCCAGACTCTGCGACTATTATAGTATGTCTTCATTCACCCACTTCCTATAAGTATTTAGATTATATACTAGTTAGAAAAGACCCTGAAACCCAGGCAGAGAAGAGGAAAGTGATCTGTTTATCCAACCTGGATCCTACATGGTTTATAGTGATAGTGTTTGCTATCTGAGAAACCCATCATGTAAAAGTATATTTTAGCAAAAATAGCATATTAGTTGCTCAATAAAATACATACGAAGTCTGACAATTAACTTTGCGAACTTACCACCATGCACTTACATTGGCATCACTGTACAAACAACTTGTAAAGTTTCATACCCTTGGTATATCAGTGTCTCACAGCTATGTATGTATAGATGTGTGGTGGTGTCTTGCTGAATGGAGTTCATTATTGTTGTTGCATGTTTTTGTGTGCCATCATGAGAATGTTAGAAGTGCTGAAAAAGCTGCATGGAAAAGAGTAAAATGACCTGAACTTTTCACCAACAACTCATGGCTCTTGCATCACAACAATGCATCAGCTAACATGGCATTGTCTGTGAGGGAGTTTTTAGCCAGTAAACAAATAATTGTATTGAAATACCCTCCTTCCTCACCTGATCTGGCCCCCAGTGACTCTTTTTTCCCAAAGATAAAGGAATTATTATAAGGAAGACATTTTGATGACATTCAGGACATCAAGGGTAATCCAAAGTCCTCATATGAGGACTTTGAAGACATTTTAAGTGTTTGTCTTTTGTAAATGTAAAATTGTTTTGAATATTGGAAATTTCAAACTAAATTAGGGTGAGGGATGACTGCATGGCTACATATAAAGGAAATGAAATGATTTTAGTGTGATGCTATCTTTAAATCATAGCACGTGGGCAGCCTTCTTCTCTGTCCCTATGTGAAATAAGTACAGAAGTAATAATAATGATAATAATAGTTGGCATTCACTGAGTATGTGTATGGCAAGCTCTCCTCCAAGCACTTTATATTAACTCATTTAGTCTTCATAATCTTCCAGGTAGGTTCTCTTATCATCGTTACTTTTCTCATTATAGATAAGGAAGCTAAAGTTAGAGATGTTAAGCAACTTAATTCAAAATTACATTTCCATTAAGTAACAATGCCAGAATTAAACTTCAGGCAATCTGGCTCTAGAGCCTGTAGTACTCTTTCACCATTGTGCTATATTGTACAAAATGTAAAAGAGGCATCAGAGGCAAAGATGATCCTGCCATAGTTAAAATAGCAAATCTGGAATAAAATTACAGTGAAGCTTTACAGTACGCAGATTATAAATTGTATAAAACTGCTGGTTCTAAAGACATGTCTTTGGATTAAAAAATATATATATATTAAACAAACAATATTGAAGGACTAAAAAGGAGAGTCTTGGAGGGAAGGTTACGCTGGACTCTCAATGGTGGAATGTGGAGCTAGTGTGGCGTGAAGTGTTATGGCTCAAGGTGGCTGAGACTAAGTGCATCCACAATATAAGGCAAAACTGAAAGGAAAGTCAGAATCAGAAGTTGTTTTTCTTTCTCCTACCTTGTAGGTAGAGGCTTAGCCTGGGCACAAATTCAGACCTTCAGTTTGTTTTTATAACCTTATCTATTCAATGTAAAAAGAGATAAATCTTTTTGTTTTGCAGACTTATATTTTATAGTTTTGTTGATTCATATCATAAATGACATATGTGAGATTGCTTTTCTACATAATTGGATGGTTTTATTATGTGCATTTTCCATATCCCTGATGGGCACCAAAGTAAAATTTCAGAGCAACATACTTCAGAAGGCTTTGAGGACCTATACTTTTTTAAAATGAATGTGTTTTGAGAATATATTAAAGGACAGATAATATGATTCAGTCCATCAGTTTTCATATATTGAATAATGACTATCCAGAAGTGTAGAAACCATACACAAATATAAAAACCATGATCTTGCCTATAAGGTCTCATTATCTTGATGGAGAAATGCAATGTATAAGACATACATATTAATATTAAATTCTGTAGTGATGTAATTATTAAGTAATTCTGAGAAAGGAGAAATTAGTATGAATTAAATTAGTCAGAGGCTTCATTTTTGAAATGGATTTTATATAATAATAAGCAAGCAGTACTTATTGAGCTCTTACTTTGTGCTGGCACTGTCCTAAGCATTTTACTCATATGTGTGTTACTCAGTTCAGGCAAGGAGAGGATAAGTAACTTGCTGGAGTCACCCAACTAGGAAGATATGGAGCCAGAATTTACACTCAGGCAATATCGTTTGAGAGTTCACTCTGATTCCATCTCTAATAAGAGAGGAATCTAGGCAGAGTAAATTGAAGGCATTCCAGGCAGGAAGATTAGCACAAACAGGAGTATAAAGACATGGTCTTAAATCCTTCCTGAGTTTTTGAGTAGTGTTTTATATTTCTGATATTATGTGTGAGATTTTAATAGTGGGAAATGATAGTCATAAAGCCTTAATGTGAACTAGTTGCATATATGTTATCTTTAAATATCATGAGCTGAGTTGTTTTTCTCTCCTATACATATAATTAAAACAGAAGTCAGTGAGAAATTATGATTCTTATATGGTTGTTACTCTTATTTTTCTGTTTTCCAGGAATAGATCTGCTAAATTAATCAAGGTATATTTGAGTTTGCTTTTTCCCCCAAATATACTACATTTATACAGTTAAGGTTAAACAGAGTGTGGGTACATTTTGAACATAATGCATATCAGAGAGAAAAATCTACATTTTTGTAATTAAATTTTTAGTATTTTTATTTGTTAGCATGAGATCATCAGTGCCATTCTACAAAATATAGAAGAAAAACAAGAAAATTTATTGGAGTTTGAAATAAGAACCCCTAAAGATGCAGGTAAATATGGACTCATATTCATGTTTCATTATTTTAGACATCTAAGGTCATTACTACCTCATCTTTTTAAGGTACATGTTTATTTTAAAGCTCACAGTGGCTATGAGAGTAAAATGCTAGGAATGATCATTTCAAGTCAGTCATGCAAACCAGTAGTTGATGGAACTGCTGATGAAGATACTTCTAGACCAGTGGTACCCAACCTTTTTCTACTTGTGTACCCCTTTTAAACTCATTTCAATAAACTATACCCCCCCTTTTTAAAAAAAACCAAACAGTGTTTTTTTAAATACAGTTTTGTTCAGTGCCTATCTTAATGTAAAATAATGGAAATTAGGTAATAAGTTATGAAAAAAACATACTTCACTAAAAGTACAAACCACAGATTTAACTTTACAGTATTTGTAACACAATTAAGTATTGTTACTGATTATTTTTTGCATGGCCTTGAATGGCCCAGCATGTACCCCCGGGGGTACTCATACCACTGTTCAGGAACCAATGTTCTAAATTTGAGGTGTAGCATGAGTAATCTGAGAGACACTCAGAACCACCACCAGAGATACGCCACTACTGGTGATATGAGATGAAGATGTGACAAAAAAGCATGAGATGGTGATTAAAGATAAGACTATATTACTTTTTTGGCTCCTCAGCTTTACCCAGCTATGGTAACCCTTAAAAACAGATTAGAAAAGAAATGTGTAGTAGTGACAGAAGTAGAGTAAGTCCCCATACCTTCCAAATGAGCAGATGGTCTTACTGAATCTTCCTGTTTACAGAACACTAGTGCTTCAAAATAGTAAATGAATTGATCTCTGGCCCAATAATATAAACTTCTCAAAACTTCATTGAATATTTGCCAGCCTTTGATAGCTCACAGTCATGTTTTCTTGAGTTATGATTTACAAGGTAGGAAGTGTAACTCCTGATAGATACAGATCTGAGTGTTAAAAGCAGTTAGCTAAAAATAAAGTAATTTAAAGTACTTCATCAGTCTTTTGTGTAGCAGGATACAGCTAGCTGTTAGTTTATCTTTTGTCCTAACTCATGTTGTATAGCCTTTTATCATTTTCTTTTAAATTATACCCATTCTACTTTTCCTCCTGGCTTAATAGATGGTGCATGTCATATTTTGAGAAAAATAATACAGAATAATTTTACCCCCCAAAAGTATATGTGTGATTCATATATCTTTTTTATTTTTTTTAAGATTTATTTTTATTGTTTTTTGACAGAGAGCGAGACAGAGAGAAGGGGGAGGGCCCAGAGCAGTCTTCATAGTTGACAGCATTAGTTTTCCATATAGTTTCACTGCACAGGTG
>PVKE010038578.1:0-15344 GCA_004027555.1 Craseonycteris thonglongyai
GCATATGGGTTCGCCTGGGCCGAGGCCAGGATTTGGTCCTCGGTCCTCGGGGTTTCAAAGTGAGTGCTTAACCCACTGAGCCATCGAGCTTTCCCTGCTTGTTTTCTTATTGTTGAGTTGCACAAGTCCTTTGTATATTTTTGATATTAGCCCCTTATCAGAGGCATTGTTTGCAAATATTTTTTCCCAGTTGGTTGGTTGCCTCTTTGCTTTGTTGATGGTTTCCTTTGCAGGGCATAAGCTTTTTAGTTTTTTACCATTCATTTATTTGTGCTTTTACTCCGCTTGCCCTTGAGGTCTGGTTCATAAAACCCTCCCTGAACCCTAAGGCTATAAGTTTAGTACCAATGTTTTCTTCTATGCAATTTATTGTTTCAGTTATTTGGAGGTCTTTGATCCATTTTGAGTTAATTTTGGTATATGGTGAGAGATCGCAATTCCCATTCAGCCTCCTGTATGTGGTTTTCCAATTTTCCCAGCACCATTTACTGAAGAGGTTTTCTTTTCTCCACTGTATATTTTTTGCTCCTTTGTCAAAAATAATCTGTCCATATATTTGTGGGTTTATTTCTGGGTTTTCAATTCTGTTCTACTGGTCTGTGTATCTGTTTTTCTGCCATGGTATTGTTATTTTATATACAATGATACCTTGGAGTCCAAACAAAAAAATTCAAGCAAATTTTGCCTTGGAATCTGAATGCTGCTTTGGAATTTGAATGCCAACACATAGTTCTGCGTGGGATATATTGAGTGTACAGCTCATAGCTTTATCTGAACGTCTACTTGTCTTGGAACTCTAATGTTTTGGAACTCGAACAGGGTTCTGGGATGGATTAAATTCAAATTCCAAGGCATCACTGTACTTGTACATCCCATCGCATAAGTGTAGAGGGGAGTCTCCAGAAAGAGCTACTGAAGAAAAGTACTATATTATATGGAAGACCCACAGCCCTAGTAATTCTTTAGATCTAGAAGTCTTCATGACCAAGGCTTTTAATGATTGAAACTTGTGACTAAGGAAGGCAGCCTCCTCTGCCTAGGTTTAGGACTTGGGCTTCACAGACAAGGCACCAAGTACACCATTTGGAATGCACAATTATCCTGCAATTTGCATTGTGTTGAAATGAAATGGGTAACCCTGGAGGCACTGTGAAACTAAAAACTGATGTTTTTCTGTTCTGGGGTGGGTCCAATTAAACTCAATGCTGGAAAAAAAATTAGCACTTTGGGTTCCTTTTGCAATTCAACACACTGTGTGTATGCATCAGGTGAATCTCTTCATGTCATCTATGAAGATTTAGACTGAGAAATGTATTATCCAAATCCAAAATGGATTTTTTTCCTTGTTTGTCATGTGACAGGTTTAGAAAAAGAGACTTTTTTCTACAAAAAGACAAAATTTATAAATATATGCTTTTATTTTTATCCAATAAAATGGGAGTAAGTTAGTATATATGAAATTGCATAAGGATAGCCACAGTAGGAGTCATGAAATTAATTGATATAATTAAAGTAATGTAAATTAATATGACAGGTGGTATATAACCTTGATACTCTAGTTGTGGCCTGAGTACCAAGAGCATCAGCATAACTTAAAAATTAGCTGTAAATTCTGAATTACTGTCCCCACTCCAGTCATACTAAATCAAAATCTGCATTTTGATAAGACCCCCAGGTTAATTGTGTGAACATCATTAATCTTTGAGAAGCACCGGCATATGAGACAATAGTCATCCTCAGGATCTGTGGTAAATAGGACAAAAGTACAACGCATTTGTAGCTAAAGACCTTCATGTGTTTAGGTCCAAAATTATACAGATTTTATAACTTTTTAAAAGAAATATGTAATGTAATTTTAAAGCAAAATTTATAATATATGTGATTTTAATAATTTAAAGAAAATATTAAATATTTTCAGCAAATCACAAACATCTATTCATCAGATTCTGATGAAACCAAACAGTTTTTACATCCTGCTGTAGGTTTTTCACATTTTACCTAACTTTGAATAAGTGGTTACAATTTTCCTATGTCATGACATATGGCACCTTTGGGCCAGAATGCAGGGGAAAAGATTAAGAATGCTTGTATTATTATAAACTAGACAGTGGAAATAGATTGTAAAGATGCTTAGGAGTACTGACTTTGAATTTGTCCTTAGTTTGAGCTTTTGCTTTTACATTTGTAAGCTGTGTTGCTTTTGGCAAGTTATTTATTTAATTTGTCTGCTTGTTCCATAGGCAAAAAGTAATTTCTGCAGTGTAGGATTGCTGGGAGGATTAAATAATATAATGTCAGTAAAGAGCTTACCACAATGTTCACCATGGAATAAATAGTATCACCATTTCCTCCATCTAGTGCAATGATTCCCAGAGCTTAACTGCACATTAGAATCAACTGGGGTGCTATTATAAAATTACTGATCTTTGAGACCCATTCCAAAACAATTGTAGTAGACTCTCCATGTGTGAGGCATGGGCTTGGATATCTAAATATCAAAGATTTTCTAATGTGCAGTCAGGATTAACTGCTATTTATCTAATGGAATGGAGCATATGGGTATGTAGTTGATGTATCACTAGAAAAAAAAAAAAAGTGACTTCTTTGAGCCTGATGGTACTTTGGTTGCTTCTATGTTACTTTTTAAAATTCAGTCAGGAATAAGGGCATATTATCTTTTATTTCTGCATTTACTCTAAAGTTCTTCAGTAAAAAGCTCTTTACATTTATTTCTATCTATACTACAGATACTTTCTAGCTTCCTGCATAGGATTTTCTCATTTGTTCTAGATTAATAACCACAGAATATAAAATTACTACATATATTCCTTCATCTCTCTGGAAGGTGATACGCAGAAGTAATTAAATTTCTCCTCTATGGCTCAGGCTGTTATTGAACATTAACTAAGTAGGTTTCCCCCCCACTCAGGTTGAGCTTACAATCTGACATTTCTTTATAAGTCAGTTTTATCAATAGCACTTCATATTTGCATAGTCCATTGCAAATCTCTCACAGTTAATTATTTTCAAACCACTCAGAGGTGACTTTAAAAAAAACAACAACACATATAAATTTCCATAAAAAATAAACAAAATTGTGAAATATTGTAATTTTTTAAAAAAACGCAACTAGGATGTTACTTTTGTAAAAGTATTGAATCACAGTTCATAACAGCATTACTTCTACAATGCTTCATAATAACTCAATACCAATAAGGGTTGTGGAATACTTAATAATAAATTCCACTTGAGAAATTTAAAGAAACTAAGACAGATTGAAAATCAAATATCAAGAGCTTCTAGAATTAAGAGATGGAAATAAATATCTAGTTAAAGAGACAGTGCTGTTGGGGGGGGGTCTAGATCTTCTAGATCCATCAATATCATTTAGGTAAAGGTCACTACAGCACACACAGAGGAAGATGGTGAAGTTGCAGTTGAACTTGGACATTTTATGATCAAAACTTTTCTTGCCATTTGGTTTTTTATGTTACCAAAATATATGATTAAATAACTGGTATTTAATTTTTTTCCTCTTCCTTGAATTTGAAACCATTAAAATAGCAGACCATAATTACTTAAGCAATAATTAGAGGGTAACTGAAGAACATTTAGGCAGAGCACAGACACAAGCAATGAATCATGTTAACCACAGACATGAAAATGCCAAGTTTCTGATGAAGTTCCCAGATAAAAATAATTAGCAACATTTCCCTTGTTTGACTTTTCTTATTTCAGAAAAAAAATCTTGTTTTTATATTCCTTGCTTTTTTCATGGAAAACAAGTTGCAATTTCTTAGGATATTTTGTGGTATTTATTTTTATATTGCTATATTTCATTCACTGAGTTCATATGCAAGCTTATCCAACCCATTCCCCATGGGTAGCATGTGGCCCAACACAGTTTTGAATGTGGCCCAACACAAATTTGTAAACTTTCTTAAAACTTTATAAGATTTTTCTGCAGGGGAAGCTGGATGGCTCAGTGGGTTAAGTGCTCATTTCGCAGCCTCAGGGACCAAAAATCGAATCCCAGCCCCGGTCCATGTGGACTTATAAGCTGCACTGGGGTATGCTTCCTATGTGGGAGGCTCCCTGTTTGGTTCTTGCCCGCCCCCAGTTTTGTCCCTGGCTCAAGGGGGCATGCCTTTCATGTGGGAGGCCCCAGCACAGTTTCTACTTTCTGTGATCCCACACAACTATGTGGAACAAAACCATGTTGAAAACTGATGATGTACAACTATGAAGACTGCTCTGGGCCCTCCCCCTTCTCTCTATCTCTCTCTGTCTCTGTCTCAAAAAAATAAAGATTGTTTTTTAATTTTTTTTATCTCATCAGCTATTGATAATGTTAGTGTATTTTATGTGTGACCAAAAATACGTTTTCTTCTGGCAATGTGGCCCAGGGAATCAAAAAGATTAGACACCTTGGTCTTATGGAACTCTAGTCTTTTTTATGGAGGTCTGTATTATGAGATCTCAAAGCACCAACTATTTATTCAGGTTATGTTAATATAGATTGGATATGTTGGATCTGGATGCTTGTACTAAAAATAAAAATTACCTTTGTTCCTCACTCGATTCTGACTTTCTTTCACTCTCGTTGTTTGAGCAGCTGACTGCTTCTTCTCCCTCCATACTGGTTTATTTAGACTGACTTCCAAAACTTCTGACCCATTGTTGAACTTTGATATGTCAATTCTGCTGATTCTCTAACATTATTTTATACTTAATAATTTATTTACTTTGACCCTAAGCAACAAAATGTATCTCTATATTGAATCATAACCTGATTCTAACACCCTAACTTTGAATAAAATAACCAATCTAGCTTATATTTCAATTTATAGTTATCCAAGTCTTCTAATAAAAAATAATATAAAGATTCAAATATGAGACAAGTTCTATTAATTAAGCATATCTTTTACTCTATACTATTCTAACCTTCTTCAATTACATATATCAAATGAAATTTTGTGAACTTATGCTGTCAGAAAAGACAGATATTTGAGTTCAAGAATAAAAAATATTACTCTAATTTACATCAGTGTAATTGTAGAATAAATTTGAGCTCAATTTATTGGTATTTTTCCTTCACAAACACTGAGGCTGAATGAAATCAATGTGGTCTCCTACCTCTAAAGGCTACTTAAACCCTTTATGTGTATGAATAATATAAATCTTCCTGAGCTACAAATCTGATTATTCCTGTTCTCTGCTCAGTCATCTTCAGTAATTCTGATTGCTTCTCAGAGTCTCTTTTCTTTAGTTGATGCTCAGAAAGCTCTGATGTTACTTCTAAATACTTCTTTACACTCACCATATATTGCTAACTCAATGGATCTTCTGTATGCATGATATTCTCCAGACTGTTGCCCCATCCTCACATTTCAGTACATCCTGCCTTTACTCAATGTAGTTTTTTCAGACTGTTAAATAGCAAATTTATTGTATTTAAATGACTTCATTTTGTATAGACTTGCATTTTAATTGATATCACTTTAAGGAGTATCTGAGTCCCAATGCCTATTTACAAGTATTATTAATTAAAATCTCAGAGATTTTTCACAGTATATGACTTCTCTCTTTCAGATAATCATACATATATGTGTGTATATGAACAGGGATAATAGTCAAAGTAATTTAATGACTTGAAAGGTATAAGCCCAAAGCAAATAAAACAAATACAAGAAAAATCCAAAATATGAGGTTCTATTACATTGCACTGGAGCATGCTGGCTGAACATTAAGTATGTGTGTGTCTGTGTATCTAATGATTTACAGATATGATTGCCAGATATGGTGCTAGGTTTGCATTACTAGCAGAGGTATCTTTCATTATAAAACTTTTAATTTCCTTTTCAAATTAGAATAATTCTTTGTGAGTTCTTAAATACTAACTCTAAGTTGTCAACCATTTATTTCCATATAGCTAACAAAATGAAACTTGGATTTCCTAGTTCATCTCTTGTCCTTGGAAGAAAATATTACGGTATTTGGCCTAGGCATAATGCAATCAATTTATATTGAAGTATACATCATTATTAAAAATAAACCATAGATATAAAAAGCCCTTTTTAGAAGACATTTTTTATGTCTGTTAGTTTATTCAACTATTTACCTTGAAAAAAGGTTGTAAAATATAATTTTTAAAATGAACTTAAAGCTAAAGTTATCACCACTTTCAATATGTCTACCTATCTGGAATGTTATAAAATAATTTTCTTAGTTCATTCAATTACTGTTATAATCTTTTTAAATTAAGATAATTATTTCACTGATAGAATATTAATACATAAGAATGCAATTGAAAGTCAATAACTACAATTTCTATAAGGCTGATGCAAAAGCAAACTTTGATTAACATGTTACATAATATTTTTAGAAAATTATACTGCAAAAATTGAGGTAAGGAGCAAATAAATTTACCTTCTGTCAGAGCTTAAAGCTATCTGTATCTTTTTCTGGATCCCTCTAGTCATTAATTTCATATGACAAGTCTACAATAAAATAGAATAGTAAGTAGATATTTTCTGACTCATATCTAGATTTAAGGTTTGAAGAAAAAAAGTAGATTACTAATGATGAAACCTAGATACTGTACTAGCCTGTTGAAAAAGAAAATGTTGATAAATAGAACATGATATAATACTTAAATTTTGCTTTATATTCTAGTAAAATAAACATTTATATTTACCCACTGATTATTAATCACTAGGAATTATGTGGCGTTTTCAAACAATATAAACTTAGAGATAATGAATACTAAATCTATACTTTTAATTATTTGTTATATTTTTAAAGATTTATTTCATTGTTTTTGACAGAGACAGAGAGACACAGAGAGAAGGGGGAGGGCTCAGAACAGTCTCCATAGTTGCATGTCATCAGTTTTCAACATGGTTTCATTCCACACAGGTGGGCAGGGGTCACACAGGGCGGGAACTGGGCTGTGGGCCTCCTGCATGGAAGGCATGCCCAATTGAGCCAGGAGCCAAACCAGGGGGCAGGAACCAAACTGGGGGCCTCCTGCAAGGGAAGCACACACCAGTTCAGCACACGGGTCCACATGAGTTGGGGCCAGGACTCGATCCCCAGTCCTCAGGGCTGCAAAGCAAGTACTCAAACCACTGAGCCATCCTGGCTTTCTCATTTATGTTATTCTTAAGGAATGAAGAGGCTTTTGATGAAGAATTAATATAACATTGAATTTAGCTGCTTATTAAGATAATCTTTTTTTCTAATTTTCTAGAAATGTTGTCCTTTCTTCATTTTATGTAATTTTTATCTGTATACTGAAGAGGAAAATTAACTTTATTAATATAAAAACTTTATACTTTTCCTGATCATAGGCTATTTCTACAAAAAACCACAATAAATACAGTGTCCAGCAGAAGTAACGCTGCTTTTCTTCTCTTTTTTTTAATTTTTATATATTTATTTATTTATTTTATTGTTTTTGACAGAGAGAGAGAGAGAGAGAGAGAGAGAGAGAGTCAAACAGAGACAGAGAGACAGAGAGAGAACTGAACTGGGGGAACTCCCCAGTTCAGTATATGGGTCCGCATGGGCCAGGGCCGGGATTCGATCCTCAGTCCCCGGTGCTGCAAAGTGAGCACTTAACCCACTGAGCCATCCCAGCTTCCCCAACGCTGCTTTTCTATGAGCTGGTAACACTCCAGCAGAGAGTCACTTCTGCCAGACATTGTATTTTAGAAAATAAATAACAGACAAATTATGAAAAGCTCTCCACTAATTTTCATATTCTAAAAAAAGACATCCTTAGTAATTGAAATTTTATATTCCAAAAAAGACTTTATGGTAATTGTGAGGAATCAACAAGTGATTTTCATTTCCATTTAGCACACATTGTCCATAAATATTTTATTTTACTTATGGCTTATGTTTACTGTATTCAGCTTCTATTTTAAAAAATTATCTCAATTTATATTTAAATACTTATTATTGAGAAATTGAAAGGACCAAGCAAGCGCTAATAAATATTTTATTTCTTCTTTTATTAGTTGTAACAATTTTGTGTGTAAAATTTTGTGACCTTTTCTTAATACTTGAATCAAGAGACATGCTGTCATACTTTATAATACTGTACTAAACATTTTCTGTTGTAGTGAAATGTACAAAAAACTTAAAGATTATTTCAAAGTTACCATTATAACTAAGAATAATCATGAGACAATATTTAAAGAAAAAAATAACATGAAGCTGAAATCTTTAAAAAAAATAATTAGGGAATAATAGAAAATAATATTGGCAGCCAACAAAAAGATAAGAGATTGAACTTCTTTCATATATACAGAAAATTTATATGCATATTAAAACTTTATTTATAATTTCTTTTTCTACCTATTAATTAGGATACTGTTTTAATGTACTCATATATAAGGTATAATTCTTCCTTTAGGTTTGCTGTGTTATTAAGACACACAAATAATAAATATATAAAGAACTATTATATTCAAATAAATGTTAAAAAAAATCTATATAAACTAAATCCCAATTTAGAGAGTTTTAAAGATGATTCTTTTATATGGTAAAGATACTCAAATGTATACAATCTTGATAACAAATGCCTATCTTCATATACCAGCAGTCGAAAAAGAAGAGAATTTAGATCCAAGTTCTAAATCAAGCTGGCATTTATAAACTTATGGATACAAAATGAAGCTCTTTACACAATGAATACACAAAAATTATTTTTAAGATATAAATGAACACATTACAGGGAATACTTTAATTAAGATTTTGGTGAAGGGGTTCATATCAAGTTACTGAAATGACTATAAATGAGTAGTTTTTGAAATTTACTCATTGAGTATTAACAAATATGTCTAAAACCATAATTTTTATGTACTATTATTACCGTTTTACATGTTAGTAAATGAGACCTAACTAGTCTAGTTGGCTTATCAAAAAAAAGAAAAAGAAGAAGAAGAAGAAGAAAAAGAAAGAAAAGAAAGAAGAAAGAAAGAAAAAATGAGGGATAGATCTTTGTATAAAACCTAGCACTGTCTGACACCAAAATTGGTGTCTACCATGTTACTCATCAGCTCCTGAGATTTTTCTATAGCACAGGGAAAGAATACATTTGCCATCATTTCCAATGGGTGGTGTACTGTCTGCATGCATACCAACACTCCAAATCCTTTAATGCAATCAGTGAACTGCCTTGAGCTCTATGATATTAATAAAGTATAATCACTTTCCTTGATGAAATAATACAATAGCCTTTTGGGGAAGACACTGTATTTTATTGTTTTATTTGTATATGTAAGAAGTGGGAAGTGCTGAACTCATCATGCCTTCTACAATTTCAGCCAAGACAGTAACTTTTGGGCTGCTTCACTTAAATTGAGTTAACTATTTTACCAGAAGATAGGAGAGATTGAAGAAAAAAGATAATTTAGAACCTGGCAGTGCAGACCCAGGAAACAGCCTTCGAAAGCCATTTAATATAAAATATTATATGTAAAATGGTGACAATAGTTTGGATTTTTGCCTAAAAGAGTTAAAAGTATTAAAGCAAATGCTTAATCTGTTGAGATCTGTACTGTCAACACCACTTTGGAGCTGTGTTTAAGGTTTCTAGAGAAATGAGAGTGAACCAGAGTTAAAAGAATTAAGAGACTGTTGCAGAGATTCAGAACAATAACAATGAGGAACTAATTGGGTCAGATAGAATTAGAATGAATAAGAATAAAGACTTAGGGGAAGCCGGGATGGCTCAGTGGGTTAAGCGCTCACTTTGCAGCGCCAGGGACCCAGGATCAAATCCTGGCCGCGGCCCTTGCGGACCCATGTGCTGAACTGGGGAGTGCCCCCAGCTCAGTTCTCTCTCTGTCTCTGTATCTCTCTCTCTCTCTCTCATAAACAAAAAACAAACAAACAAACAAAAAAGAATAAAGACTGTAAGCAATATAAGTAAGAGATATTATAGAGAGAGCTTACTAAAACACTGTTTGGGAGAGGACAGAGAAGAATTGAAGAGGAACTGATTTAAAGTTTTATATTTATTGGAACTAAATGATTATTATAAGTCTAATGATTATTGGAACTAAAAGTATCCATAATTCAGAAGGAGAAGAAAGCATTTTGGAGAAAATGATTTTCAAGTAGTGATTCCAGAAGTCCATTATTTTTATTTTCTAGAAAAATAAGAAATCAATCTCTCTCTCTCTCTCTAACTCTCTGTCTCCCTCTCTCATATATATGTATGTATAAATATATATACACTATATAGTAATAACCCAGTAAATGTAAAAAACAAGATACTAAATTCAAAACCTAAAGCCAAATTGGCACCTAATTCAATTAATTATTTTTCTTACCTTATTTACTAACTACTTACATGAACTTCTTTGAATCAGAAGTCCTCAGTGTTTCTTCAGAAAAAAAAAAAAATGAAGGGAGAAAGGGAGAGTAAGAAGGAGGGAGGTAGGGAGGGAAGAAGGAAGGAAGGAAAGAAGAGAATAAGGAAAGGATAAAGAAGTAAATTGCTATATAACAACTATAGGTTTTAGCTAAATTATATTTTAAATCACAAATAGAATACCTTATATGAGGGCTGCCTGAAAAAATCCAGCCATTGTCAATATAACGGAAATGGTTACATGGCTGGGTGTTTTCTGGACATCACTTACACATATAAAATTTCTCTAACTTTAATGTATTGACTCTGACTTAAGAGAATATACACCATATCAAAGAATGCAACTTCCACATTGAACAAATGCTTTGGTTGTTTCCTGTCATTGTTATATGGGCACCATAGGAGTGAGGGATGTCTAGAAATCATCTAGCCATTGTCAATATAACAGAATGGTTACATGGCTGAATACTTTCAGGACAACCCTTGTATATTACCTAACCATTGCATTGTCTATGATGTAGTTACTAATCTAGATCCATAAATTGGCAAATAAAGCCTATTTTCTACTTTTGTAAATACAATTTTATCAGGACAGAGTTACACCCATTTGCTCACATATTGTGTATGGCTACTTTTACACTACACTGGCAGAGTAGAATTATTAATATTACAATAAATTAAATAGCTCACAAAGATTAATATATTTACAAATTGGCCCTTTATAGAAAATGTTCGCCAACCTCTGATCTACTTAATTATATCGTATATCTCATTATATAATTTCAATACATATTTGCTAAATTTTATAAAACAATTATAACGCAGAGATTAAAGATGCCAACACCCTTGCTGTTGAAAATCCATGTATAACTCAAAAACTGTACAGATATTTATTGAGAAAAATAACTGTATATATAAATGAACTGTGCAGTTCAATCTTGAGTGTTTAGGGTCAACTGTGCATGTGTGTGTGTGTGTGTGTGTGTGTGTGTGTGTATTATAATGAAATGAGATGACATAGGAGGTCTGACAAGTAAGTTTGCAAACCCATTCTAGAAAAAAGTGTTACATACCACATCACTAACATCACTATGATCAACTTAGAAGTATTCCCCTTGGGAAGCTACGCAACAACACCAGTGGTAAGTCCATAAATCAAAGAAATTTTGTAACTCTTTCTGGAATGACTATCAGAGCCATGGTCATATTACCATTGATGTCATGAATGTCTTCAAAATGTCTTCCTTTATATTTCCCTTATCTTCAGTTAAAGTAAAAGTCACCGAGAGTCAGATCAGGTGAGTAGAGAGGGTGGTCCAATACAGTTATTTGTTTACTGGCTAACAACTCCCTCACAGATAGTGCCATGTGAGCTGGTTCATTGTCGTGATGCAAGAACCACAAGTTGCTGGCGAATAGTTCAGGTTGTTTTCATTCAACTTTCTTATGCAACCTTTTCAGCACTTCTAAATAATCAAATTAGTTGACTGTTTGCCCAACTGGTACAAAGTCATAATGAACAATTCCTCTGACATTGAAAAAAGTTAGCAACATCGTTTTGACTCTTGATTTGTACTGATAGAATTTTTTGGGTCGTAGAGAATTGGTGGACTTCCACTGTGCACTTGAACGCTTTGTTTCAGGGTTGTATCTGTACACCCATGTTTCATCACCAGTGATAAAACAGCGCAAAACATTGTCTTGTCTCTCAGAAATGTGTTGTCAAACTTCAACATTTTTTTCTTTTGTTCATCGGTGAACTCCTTCAGCACTATTTTTTGCATGTACCTTTCTCATGTCAAGATTTTCAGTGAAGATTTTTCTAACTGCTTCTCTACCAATGTTTACTTGGTCTGCTATACTTCTCACAGTCAGCCAAATGTTTTGACACACAATTTGATGAATTTTTATAATGCTTTCATCAGTTCTGCTTATTACAGGCCATCCTTACCTCTCTTCATCAGTGACACTCTCTCTCCCCTCAGAAAAAGGTTTTATCTATTTGTACACTGCTGTTTTCTTCATGGCACTATCCCCATCAACTTGGACTAACATGTCTCTGATTCTACTTCCACTCTTGCCAAGGTTAACAAGAAGTTTAATGTTTGTTGTACTCATTTAAGCTCCGACCTTTTCATGACTGCATACACAGACATGCAATAACAATAATCAACACCACTCAGCAAGACACTACCAAAGGTTAACATGAACACAACTGTGAGACACTTATACACCAAGGTTATGAAACCTGATTGAGTTGCCTGTACAGTGCTGCCAAAGTAAGTGCACAGTAGCAAGTTCACAACCTTAATTTTAGTTACCTGATTTGTTATTTTCTCATATAATAAAAGGTGTATAACCACATTTTTATAATTTCAGGAGTTAATTTATTTAAAGCATCATATTTTATCTTATTTTAAGCTTTTATTTTTTATTGTTTTGAGAAGTGTGTGTGTGTGTGTGAGAGAGAGAGAGAGAGAGAAAGAGAGGGAGGAGAGGGCTCAGAGCAGTCTCCATAGTTGCAAGTCATTAGTTGTGACATGGTTTCGTCCTATACTGTCAGGGACCAACTGGGACCAGCCTGGCTAAAGACAGAAGTTATTCCATTTTAAGAGTCGACTCCATCTTGAGAGATAGGTTTCGGTTTCCCCTGAAAGGAGAACGTTTCTCAGAAGTCACATGCATCCCCTGCGGTCTGGCCTGGAGCTAAAGATAACTTACTTCTCCGGTATAACTCCTGCCCCTCCCTCGCTTAAACTGCCCGCTAGAGCCCGCCCATCCTCTGCCAATCCTAAGCTGCCACATATCCCACAGCCAATCACCTTTTGACATATACCCCACCAAACAGATAGCCCTGCCCTCCTTTGTCCCTATTGCATATATACTGCTGTAACAGAAATAAAATTTTGAGGCTTGATCAGAATCTTGTCTTGCCTCCATTTCTTCGTGTCTCCTGTCTCTTGTCCTTCATAGGTTCCCCCTCGAGCCACGTTGTCGTGCCCCGCTGGACGGGGCACAATTGCCCGGGCACACTATACAGGTGGATGTTGGGCCGAGTGGCATGGGAACCAAACTGGGGGCCTCCCACATGGGAGGTGAGAACCTTTGCTGCCAATCAGCTCTTATTGTTAGAAGTTGCTACACAGTTCAGCACATGGGGTTGCATGGGCCGAGGCCAGGAATCTAACGCTAGACCTCACGATTATAAGTCAAGGGCTCAACTGTTGAGCTATCTCAGCATCCCCTATATTTTATCTTTTTAATCCCAGTGTGTGTTACATCCGACACAATTATAGTATTGTTTCAAATTATTAGAATATTAACACTGATTCATGATCAGAGAATTTTGGGAAACACTGATCTCTATCTGTCTATCTACATACCAGATTCATTTACTAAACAGTTCACTAATCCTGACTAGAAATAAATAGTGCATCTCATCTTGAAAACTACCCTGAGAACAATTTACTATACTCTGAGAAAAATATTCTTTAAGACCATTTCTCTTTCTACTTGTACTTTCTTTCAGTATTGATTTTTTGTTGTTGTTGTTAAGATTATGGTATAGTTTAGTTACTATGCAATAATCACTGAAGACATATTTGAACAAGCAGAAAACAGCATATGAGTTTTTAAATACATATATTGGTTTGCATCCTTTAATAGTCTGTAAAGAGGATTCGACTGAAAAACAGTGAAGCGAAACTCAATATTATCATGAAATCTCTGCCCAATTGACTTTGTGGGTTTGTTTTTTTTATATTGGTCATTATTCTCTTTATATGCCCTATGATTTAATAATATTTATTCATTGCATAGTGATAGCATGTTATTTGACAAATGAGGGGTTAACTACTTTGTTAGATTAAAGAATTATTGACCTTTGTGATTTATCAACTATTGCTCTCTACTTAAGTAATTTGGTTTCTTTCTAGACCCTTTTCTGAGTCTTGAGGCAATACAATTAAAATGGCGAGGGTATACTTCCCACTTAAAAAGAAATTTTAAACACTAAAGTAGTGAAGACTAAGCAAAGAAAAATTTTAGTTGGGAAATAAATTAAATATGGGAAAATATACAGTATTGAAGTATTGCTATCATAGAATGTACAACATTTATATCATGTTAATGTTAATAGAAATATCTAAAATAAGCTTGTCCAACCTGTGACCCATGGGCAGCATTTGACCCAGGATGGCTTTCAATATAACCCAATAAAATTTGTATACTTTCTTAAAACATAATGAGATTAAAAAAAAAAAAGCTCATCAGCTATTGTTAGTGTTGAAATATTTTATGAGTGGTCCAAGACAATTCTTCTTCCAGTGTTGCCCAGTTAAGTTAAAACATAGGACACCCAATAAATATAGATATTTAAATTTATCAAAAAGAAAAAATAAATGAAGTGAATTAGAAGTGCAGCTTCTAGTTATTCTATCCATCAAGTGCTCACCTGCTCTTGATTGCGCTACTTTGAATATGGTACCTAATTTTCCTCACTTTCAGTTCAATATCAGTAAAGGTGTTCAGCACATAATAAAATCTCCCAGTGGTGAGCAGGAAGTTTTTGATAAAGAGAAGCTATTATCTTCAATCTCTATAAAATACACAGGCATATCTTCTCAAACATTAGCCAGGTAGGGTTTTCCACTGACCTCTAGATGACTGTATATTAGCTAATGTTTGGGAACATATAAGTAGAACCGAACAATTGGTAAAGAATAAAAACTATATCCACTTTCCTGAAAAGAAGTGTCAGTACCACTAACAAAAACCATTTTTCCGGGGAAGCTGGGATGGCTCAGTGGGTTAAGCGCTCACTTTGCAGCACCAGGGACCAGGGATCGAATCCCGGTCCCGGCCCGTGCGGAACCATATGCTGAACTGGGAGCTCCCCCAGTTCAGTTCTCTCTCTGTCTCTGTATCTCTCTCTCTCTCTCTCTCTCTCTGTCAAAAA
>PVKE010038579.1:0-15389 GCA_004027555.1 Craseonycteris thonglongyai
GGAGAGAGGGAGGGGAGGTGGGAGAGGGCACCAGCATTCTGGACACACTCAATGGTTTGATGTTTACCTGGAGAGGAGGGAGGAGGGGGAAGGGAGAGTTGTCGGGGGAGGGGGGAGTGGGCACCAGATATATGGGGTTGGAGGGGGACCTGATTCTGGGAACTGGGCACATGATGCGATGCATGGGTGATGTGATGTGGAGTTGTCCATTGGGAAACTGTCTGATTGTTACCAATCAATGTCACCCCATTAAATTTAACAATAAAATATAATAATATTAAAAAAAAAATAAAGCAGTGTTTCTCTGAAATAGGCAATGTGTAAGTGCAACTCAGCAGAATGTGAATATGCTGTTGGTCCACATATTTAGAAATGAAACTTCAGATGATCTTTATTCCCTAATCATTGAGCATCGCTTCATGTGATTTGTTATGCCCGGGGCTGGAGATGTGTAAATCAATGACCAAGACGCCAGCTTTTATGGTGCTTATGGTCTGGTTGGGGAAGCAGACGAAAACAGATCATACAGGTGAAGGTCATATTAGCTCTGTGTAAGTGCTATGACAGAAAGTTGTGTGGTGCCAGGAATGCAGAGTTAGGATTCGAGAGAATTTGACTAAATTAGGGGAGGCTTCTGAGGGATTTCACAAGGAAAAAAGGAAAGGGAAGACTATATTCAGAAGTATAACATCCTGTGCAAAGGCCCAGTAGCAGAAAAAAGGTATTCTCGAAGAAATGGAAGGAAGTGTGTATCTGGAGAACAGTGGGTGAGAGATTAAGATGAACCTGCAGAGGGGAGCTGCCCCCAAGGCCACTCAGAGCCTTGTAACCCAGACTAACACTGTCCTATTCTAAGATCCTCAGTTATTGAGATGTTTTTAGGTAGAATGTGGAAGTTTAGAATTTGATTTTATTTAGAAAAGATCATTCATAATGCAGAATAAAGTAGAAGAGAACAAAAGTGGAATTCTGGACATTTTAAAAGCTTTAGTTATGACAGTGGTCCCCTTTGCTGCTGGTTCTCTCACTCCTTCCAATCCCCACACATGAAAATGCCCCAAATTGTTTTTGCAGTCACTTCCTCAGTGACCCCATTTAGTTTCATGGTCTCAAACACTATACAAGGTGGCTCCAAGGTAGATATACAGTTGAATCAATAAAACTCATCATAACAGATTGTATGGGTACACATACACAATGCTATCAAGTGCAAATAAACTATATTGTATACCTACTTTTGGACCTCCCTATATACTGATGACAAGCATATTTATGTCTCCAGTACTGACCCTTCCCCTGCACTGCCAAACACCTACCAGCCTTCTTGATATCATCCCTTAATATCTACTAGACATCCTACACATACCAGGTCCAGAAACAGATCTGATCTTCTCCAAACTTGCTTCTCCTATTGTTCGTTAATAACATTTAAAGTTATTGGCAACTTCGGGCTTCTCGGATTCAAAACTTGGAGTCACCTTTAGTTGCTTTTTGTTTTCTTACATTTCATGTCCAATCCATAAAATCACATAAGAATCAGACTTCTTACTGCCACTGCCACTGCCACTATACTGTCCGACCCACCAGCATCTCGCACTTAAATTGTTCTAACACTTCTCATGACTTTTAATGTTTCCTCCTAAGACCTCTACCCTAGGCTCTTCACACAGCAGCCAGAATTCCCATTGTAAGAATTCCCAAATGTAGATGTGACCACACTCTTGTGTGCTTTGAAGCCCATCACTGGCTCCCAATGTCACTCTTCCACCCCCTCGCTATTCCTCTACTCTAGGGCTGCTTCTACTCTGAGTCTTTGCCCTCACCCCAGAATGCTTCTTCTCCAGGGTGCCCACCTGACTCACTCCCTGGTCTTCTTCAGATCTTTACCTAAGGGTCATCATCTCAGTGAAACCTTCCTGGGGAGTGAGGGCTTGTTATAGCGCAGAATCTGGATTCTGGCCCAGGCCTAGTATCTCAGAATTGGGAGGGTGGGGGATACCACATTAACATGAAGCCACACTCTCAATAAACTTTCCTAATGATTGTCACCCTAAACTACAAAACCCAGACTGAAAGGTGAGATTTGACCTTTCCTTTAATGAATCCATTGAGTCTAGGAAATTGTCCATGGTGTCAGAGATTGTTTTGTAGGTCACGTGCAAAAACATCCAGAAATTACCATAGTGGACCAATCTCCACTGGGAGGCTGTTGCATCTGAACTAAATTGTACACATTCTGGTTCTTAATTTCTAGGAAATTAGAAGAAGGGTTTCCAGGTGAAACAAACCTGACAGGATAGAAACATTACAGCTCTGAATCTAGAGTGGTTCACAACAGGTAAGAATTTTATGATGAGAAAATAGGGCTATAAGGTTAACAGAACTCGAACATTTGCAATAGAAAGGAAAAGAGGAGCCTGGCTGTGGTCTGATAGTAAGATTTACACAGGACAAAGTCCCATTCATTTATTTTTGCTTTTACTTCTCTTGCCATTGAGGTCAGGTCCATGAAGTCCTCCCTGAACCTCAGGTCTATAAGTTTAGACTAACCAACTACAAAGCTTTGGCACAGCAAAGGAAACTATCAACAAAGCAAAGAGACAACCAACCAATTGGGAGAAAATATTTGCAAACAACGCCTCCGATAAGGAGCTAATGTCAAAAATATATAAAGAACTTGTATAACTCAACAACAAAAAAACAAGCAATTCAGTTAAAAAATAGGCAGAAGACTTAAACAGACATTTCTCTCATGAAGACATACAAATGGCCAACAAATGCTCAACATCACTAGCAATTAGGAAGGTGCAAATTAAAACCACAATGAGATACCACCTCACACCTGTTAGAATGGCTATAATCAACAAGACAATAACAAGTGCTGGAGAGGCTCTGGAGAAAAAGGAACCCTGCTGGTGGGAACATAAATCGGTACAGCCACTATGGAAGGTTGTATAGACATTCTTCAAAATATTAGGAATGGAATTACCATATGACCCAGCAATCCTTCTTCTGGGTATCTGCCAAAAAAACCTGAAATCCTTAATTCACAATGATATCTGCATCCCAATGTTCATAGCAGTACTGTTCAAGGTGGCCAAGTCTTGTAAACAACCAAAGTGTCCTTTGATAGATGATTGGATAAAAAAGTTATGGTACATTTACACAACGGAATACTGTTCAGCATTAAGAAAAGGTGAAATACAGCTATTTGTGACAACATGGATGGACCTTGAAACCATCTTATTAAGCGAAGTAAGTCAGACTGAAATAATCAAGGAACATATGACCTTACTTATAGTTAGAATATAAAACTGAAAATAACAAAGGAGCAAAAACTCATGGACACAGTTAATAGTTTGGTGGTTACCTGAGGGTAAAGAGGAAGGTGGGTGGGAGAGTGGGGGAGGGGGCCTGGAGGAGTAGGGAGGAGGCATCAAATATATGGTGATGGAAGGAGAACTGATTCTGGGTGGTGAGCACATAATGCAATGTATAGGCGATGTAATGTAGAACTGTACACCTAGAAACTATGTAATTGTTACCAACCAATGTCACCCCAATAGATTTAACAATAAAAAAAAAGAAAAAAAAAAGATTTACACAGGATATGATAAGTCTATGACCACAGCTACTATTCTCTGTCCATGGGAAGGACAAACAGAGGGAAAGGATAAAAAACTACAGCAACACGGATTTGAGTACAATACCATGTGTATTTTTCAAATCATGTAATTGTTTAATGGTCATTTGAGTTTCCCAAAGAGGGAAGTTTAGAATCTCCCTCAGTGAATGTCTTTGAGATGGGATAAACTTGTCTGCGATGTTGGAGAGAGATTGCTATTATACAAGGCAGGTCCTTGGTCCTTCATTTTTTAATCTGAAATATTTCCAAGGTAATATTTTACAGATAATATGACAAACAGGGCCTATACAGACAAATTGGTAAAGATTCAATGACAAAGTTAGATTTTGGAAGGAGCCATTTGGGAATTTGCTTTCCCTAGGTCGTATGGAAACAAAATAAATTTTAGGTTTTGTATGGTTCTGCTACATGGCAAAATGAGATTCCTGATTTTCACCTACAAAGTGGCTTATGAGATAGTGGTTAATTATTTATACCTCTTATTATTATCAGATTAACACAGCAGGTATATGCAATAAGCAAATGGATTTGACCATTCTTTTTCTCTAAATTTGCTTCTGACAGTCTGAAAGTAAAATTGTTTTATGGATTTCATCCAGTTTCCTAAGATTTTTATATGAGACAGTATTTAAAAATACTACAAATCTAAAGTGTTAGTGCATAGAGAACTTATCTGCCAAAATAGAAGCAACAACAGACATGTTGAGTTAAATTTTATCTTCATAGAAAAATATTTAATTTTTTATTTCGATAATAAATTTCTCCCAGTCATTGAGATTTGCATTTTTACTTCAATACTTATGATTTACCGTAATGTGTTTAATTCTAAATTTGAGGAGCTATTTAAACATAGACCTGCTATTTAATTTTCAAAACCATATATTTAGAGTAATTTGAGAGGGGTGTATAACTCTCAGTCAAATGTTATCTTTTCTGGAAACAACCCACAGGCCTCATTTGGAAACCCTTCAGATATACATGGGCTGCCTGGAAAAAAAAAAATCCAACCATTGTCAATATAACAAGAACCCTTACACAGCTGGATACTTTCCGGACAGCCCATGTATATCCAACTGAGATGTGTAGTCATCTGGCTTTGTAAATCACGTTTCAAATTTCCAGTTGTCACAGAAACACTCTCAACTTCAAGGCCCCTGAATGATCCTGGTGGAATAAGCACTGTGAGTAAGGAGACTGTACCTGCCCCTCTGAAGGGCGAATTCCAGGAACTTCCAACAGAACTCTGAAGGCATGTGGTTTTTACGCTGCCAGCAGCATCTTTAGAACTTGGCATCCTGCTGGGTTTCTGTGTAGAATAAAAATTCTGGTGCAGCATCTCTCCTCTTAAATTTCTGGCAGGTGTGTGCTAGATCCTGACTACTAAATGCTTTGTAATTAGAGTGCCTTGGGCGATCACTGTCATCTTGCATCTGTAAGGGACTGAGGGCAGTGTTAGCACAACGACGCTCATTTCTTTAACATCCCACGCCTCCAGACCCCAGCGCAGCTGCCTGAAGGACCTGCATCTGATGCATAAACTATAGGAAGACCTCAGAAATGAGTCTAATTATATGAGCATCTGAATGCTTTGTGGAAGCAAGACACATTACTCATAACCAAGACTAACCCGTTATATAAAGAAAAATAGTCCAACATGTGTTCTGCCACTTTGTTTAATAGTACTGTCAGTTTTTGTGTCTATTATGTTTATTATCTGCCTTTACTGACACTGGAATGTACGTTGCCAGAAGGCAAGAAATTTTTTTATGTTTTGGTTGGTAATGTGCCATGGCTCCTGAATCACTGCCTGGCATAAAGTTAGGGATCAAATGAACAAATGAATGCATATTAGCTTTTAATATTAGCCATAAAAATAGGATACTACAGATAAACAATGTGTGTTTATTTTGTCCAATGTAATCAAGTAAGAGGAGTCTCATATCTAAACTGTCTACAGAATATATTATTATTAGATAATCAAATGTAGTCAAGAAAGTGGAGTGAGAAAAGCAATATACTGTCTATTGAAACTGTTACTTTAAGTAACTACAAATACCTGAATGGGAATTGAATTTGAAGACATCCAGCCTGGATTACGAGTATGTATTTCTATCTTATATACCTATATGCTTAGAGTACACACACACACACACACACACACACACACACACACACACACATACACAGAGTCTTAAAGGCTTAGAAGACACGGGATGAATTTTAAATACTGGAGAGACTTTGAAGTCCCCCTAGGCTAATCATTTTAATTTAAAAAACTGGGGGCTAGAGAGATGACAGGCCACCGGTTATGCAATGACCACGTGGCAGAGATGGGACTGAGATTTCCCTAAATCTTGGCAAGGACTAATTTCCTTTGGTGACTTTCCTTGGATATGAGGGGAGCTCAATACTGGCTGATTTACACTGTATAGAGTGAGCATGAATTCCCTTACACTTTATATGGAATTAAAAATAGTCAGCCTCTCTTGTGTTAGCAGTCTGAAAGACATCCTTAGAAAACATGTATGGATGCAGTATTAAGTACAGATAGAACATGATCAAGTAATGTAAATGTTTATTGCTAGATGACTTCTGACTGATAGATATTCATATTAATCTATTTTTCCCAGTTAATTAGTGATGGTAAAGAGCGGTTACAGATTAGAGGGTAGAGATTGGTGAGGGCTATGGGATACATGGATCATCAGAATCACAAAATGGTCACCCTAAAAGTCTCAAGCAAGACAGCAAAGCTTAATAAAAGATGCGATCCAGAATATGCATGAAGTTGGAAAAACAGTGTTAGTATTTATTCTTCACCTTTTGTGTCAATGAGTTGACATGTTTGCTTGTTAAAAATCTATTCCCTTAGGTTTTCTTCTGGTCTCCTCTAGCAGTGCTTTTGTTTTACAATTTTATTTATTTGGACGTTTATGCTACAATTCTACACTTTAAATTCTTTTGAAATTGAGTAAGTTTTACATTATGTTTTGATATATATTATAGCAAGTTTTATAAAGCAGTGAGGAATTTGAAGGTTTGTCCGGTGATGTTTATCACTTGTTCTTTTTAAGACAGGCAACAAAACCTTTATTTCTTTTAGTTTTCCACGAAGGTAAATGCAAATCTGGAGTGCTTTGTCTGAGGAGGTTTTTCATAACTTCAGTTGCATCGGTCTGATTGACTGAGAGAAAAAGAATAGCTCCCTCAGCTCATTCGAATCCCCAGAGAGGTTTCGCCTTGCATCTGGGAGGTCAGAAACTGAACTTGACGGTCTGATTATGACTTGGCACAGGAGGCTGATAAAGAGAGAGCAAGGTGATCTGCCATGGGTCTGGGACACAGCGTAGGACATTTCCCTTAACATGAAAAACAAAAAAATGTCACTTTCTGTGCTTTAAATCTGACTACACTGAACACAGTGCCAAGACATAAAGGTGAAAATTGACAGACTTCTTACTGTGTCAACTATTGCTCTGAATTATATTCTAATAGTTCTATTTTCTAATTTGAATGGAAGTTCTAATAGTATATTTGATAGCAGTTACTTTGAAATATAATTTTACTTTATGGGAAGTGGAGCATTGGTTATAGAATTTTTTCATTTAACAAATGGTTTGTCATCTATTTAATGAGTAAAGAGAGTGAAATGAAAGGAGTGGAGCTCTTCAACAAATTTCACTGTAGTCCTGTGTTTTGGAAAGGAATGGTACTGATAATATTGATATTAACATGTCTTTAGTGACAATGAGATGAATTTTCAGGTAACGTTTGAAAGTAAACCATGAAAGAGAACACAGCCCTTAGAATATTGTTCTTATTCATTTCTCCCTTTCACTTCTTCCTTCCCCTTGCCTTTCTATCCCACTTGCTTGTAGCTCTAGCTTTTAAACCATCTTAATTCCTTCCACTTTGTGCTCTTGGGAGGCCCTGCACTTTGAAAATACTTGACATTCAGGAAAATACACTTTATATGTTAAAAATCAATGGTGACACAATATTTACAGCCCAAAGGCCAAACATTTGGAGTTTCTTTATAGAGAGTAAGTGCTCAGAGACCAGCTTCGTGCTACTAAGCTATAAGACATCAAAGACTAATAATACAGCAGTTTTCAACTCGATGGCCCGAATGGGCTTCAGCCCAGTGAAGTGAAGTATCGAGCTGTTTCACAGATCTGTACTAGAGAGCCGGTGTGGGAATCCTTATTTTATCTTAATTACTAAGGAGCCCGTCATGTCTCAGAAGTCCCCATGTTTTGTTTCAAAACTTCTATCTGGAGAATGAGTTTATAGACTTGTGTCTACAAAAGAATGACAAAACTTTGAATTAGGTTTTAAGAAGATTCAAAGTGCAGCCAGAAGGGAAATTCTTTAGCTAGTAGTCCCTGCTATATTGCACGGTTTCAAAGAAAGCTTATGGTAGGTCTGTGATTTAGTAGAAAGAAAAGAAAATGTAATTTGTGATTCCACTGCCACCTAGCAAGTTCAATTTTCTTGGATTGAGCACACATTCACACATGTGTGTACACACAGACACACACACACACACACACACACACACACACAACCGTTAATAGCTCATTAGAAAATGCCTTGTGTCTGGCCGAGGAGTATCATTTGGTTTATACATTTGACCCCTCTTAGTTATTAGATGTTCTTTACTAAATCAGCAGAAAGAGAGAGGGTAGCGATAACCATTACTAAGCTAACCATAATTATCAGGCCCAAACATGGTTATTGATGACTCTGGCATCCTTTCATATATGTGTGCTCCTGGTAATACTCATGTGCGACTTCTGTTATTGGGTGTGAACTTTCTGTGACCTATCATTTATCATCAGATGAAGTTCTGCCTAGCCTGATAGTTACGTTACGTAACAGAGCTTTCTGGTGGTGAAAGGAATCCGCTTAAACCACTGATGTGCTAAGGTTTCATAGGGGATATAGAATGTTCATTCTTTTTACTCGTAAAAGAGACTCAGAGGGGGCTATCTGAGCACTTACATAAAGCATTCACCTTGGTGAAAACTGTTGAGGAAGCCAGATAGGACCGATAGAGGATCATTCTGAAACTGGCTCCAAGCCAGTAAAATACAGAGAATTTAGGAAGGAGGAACCCCTCAAAGAAGCAGAAATATCATTATCTGAGAAAGGATCTATAGGTTTTCTAGTGTGCACTTCTTTCAGTTTGTGGATGATAAGGTTGATAGTCTCAAGGTCCCACATCTTATATATGCCTTGTACCACCAAACTACAATGCCTTTCCGGGACAAAAGGCAGGAAGGACATGAGTTAGGTCAATGTTATCAGGACATCTCAGTGGCAATTGCCACCGGGATCACTGTCAAGCAGAGAAGGACCTAAAAGATGTGCTTCTTTGCTGTGACTCTCTGAAATCATAGCGGAAACATACCAGCAAGGAAGTGGCTGGGTGAGGTGGGTTGGGGAAAGGAGAATGCTTGCTAGGATTCAGAGCAGATGAGTGTAGCAATGGCATATGAGGATCCTAGACTGGCCCCACCAAGAATCCCTTAGCTAGCGTGTCTTGCTTCCTGGGGGACAATGGCACATGTGGTTCTCTTGTGCTGGTATGTTCAGAAAGAACTCAATGTCACCAAAAGACCTACTGAAACTGCACATACTCATAGATGAAGCTAGCTTTTTAATTGGTGGCTGTGGCCCCTGAGGGCAAGACCTTGCATTGTGTCCCTGGATGCTGGTGTTAGTTTATACTTCTGAACCTCTAGTAAGTTATTGTTTTCCAGTAGCAAAGACCTGACAAATGTTTACTTGCTTTTGCCATCAGGTTGTGAAATTTTTTATTACTCTTTCTACTGGACTATTGTTTGTCCCATGTTTCAACTACTGAGAGAGTAGCTCTGCACCATGTATAGATTATCTTTTAATAAATACATTTCCTGTCATTGGTTTGAAGACTTATTTGATGATTTTGGAAAGAAACTAGAAAATTTAGGAAGAGGGTGTTTTATCCTGAGATCTCACTTGAATTTACCTATCACTAGAGTTGTAAACGTAGGGACAATAGGCCTTCTTGGCTCCTAGAGAAGGATCACCATCATGTCACGCTATTAAAAAAAGCAGAGCTGACTGTTGGACTTTTTCATCCACTAACTTTCCTCCCCTCTCCCCTTTTGAACTTGAGAAAGCAGTGTCCCATGAATCACTGCTGGTAAATATTTAATTGCCATTATCAGAAAGGTGTTTTGCATTTTCACATAACCCTCCCCCTCATGGTATTAAAAAACAAGATGGATAACACATGAGAACATGTGTCCATGAGTATATACTCTTAGTATTTTCTTTATAATAAAAGATCACATATGCATTAGCTCTCCCATACTGGAGACCTTTGTCGCCTGCTTCTTAATGAGAGGTGCTGATGTGAAATGACCCCTGCTCTCCTAAACACACAGCAATCTAATTTGAACCTGTATGCCAATTACAGGCCTCTGTGGAGCAGTTTATGGTGAAACAATCACGTCACAATAGGATTAGAGCACTGTGCCCCAGGACCACAAGGGAAGCCAGGCTGGGCATAACTGCAGGTTTATTCCTGTAAATTGTCTGCAAACAGCATTGAGAGCCACCTTGGTGCCACCTTGGTATTGTTTCTATAAATCCTCCATAGAAACAATCTAAAATGAATAGACAATGAGTCAGTAATGGCCTGTTAGTTTCCAACACAGGGTTGTGCCTTTGAATACCACTCACAGGGACTGATTCTCAGTGAACATCCACGAACAGCTCGACAGACCCACTTTATGGCAATAATCAGGTTTGATAGTCTAAGGAATCATTGTAAATTGTGCCTTGTCTCTGATATCTCTTACAAAAATTAACTTCAAAAGCTGGGCCCTTTTAGTGCTCTCAGTAAGGTTTCTGCAGTCATATGCTTTGCACTCTTCACATACATGCACATGCGCACACATGAGCGTATACACACACACACACACACAGAGCATTTTTCTAACCATTCTGTCTCTAATGTGAAGGAAACTAAAACTGGGATGCTGGGCTGGATCAGCAGGTTAAGTGCTTGCTTTGCAGCTCCAGGCTCCGAGGATTGAATCCCAGCCCCAGCCCTGGCCTGTGCAGACCCATATGCTAAATTAAGGTGTGGCCCACAGTTGGGTTCTCACCAGGGCAAGCTTCCCATGCGGGAGGCCCCTAGTTCGGCTCCCAGCTCGTGGGGGTGAGTTTTCCATGTGGGAGGCCGCAGCCTGGTTCCTGCCCTGCGTGGCCCACGCCCATCTGTGTGGAATGAAACCATGTCGAAACTGATGACGTACAACTATGAAAACTGGGCCCTCCTCTTTTTCTCTGTCTCTCTCTCTGTGTCTCTTTCTCTGTCAAAAACAATAAAATAAATCTTAAAAAAAAAAAAAGAGAGAAAGAAAGAAAGCTAAAACTGCCAGGTTTTGATAATTAGGGCAGGCTTGAAGAGAAAGGTGAGGTGAGCAGAAGTGAAGTCACTGGAATAGAATTTACCACTGGGTTGTGCCATAGGATTGCAGTAATTAGGTGATGCATAGCAGGTGATTATAACATAGCATTATTATAGGTCAATCATATCCTTCTATAAAGTAAAAGCAAATGTAGTAAAATTGTGCCATTAAACTTCAAATAAATATAGTTTTGTTTTCCAATATCGTATATAATCATTTATATCTAACCTTTAGTTTTCCTTTGATACATAGAAATAAAAGTAGAATATTTCCATTTGTTCTGTTGAATTGTGTAATATTCTTCATCTTTTGGGTTATTTATTCACACTCAATTTTTTTTTCTTTTTGTCTGAATGGGTCAAAATAGTTCTACAAAATAAAGCTACTGTTCCACATTTGTTAGTGAGTTACACAAAGCCAGATTTGTATGGCTTGGTTAGTTTTTTTGGTTGAGTACAGAAAGCATTTTTAATGAGGAAAAGACCTACGGGTAAACATAATACTTTGTGGGGGGGAGGGAAGAAACACCACACCTTACATATTCCCTGGGCTGGTGTCCTTTGGGTCTCTGGGGAAGGTGAGAGGTGTTTGAGAGCACCACTCCTCAGATGAAGATTTAGTGGTGTCCATCCTATCACCCAGGCAGAGAAATGAGCAATACTGACTCACTCAGAAAAAAAAAAAGGTTGAGTGCCTTTATGTGCCATCACCAGACTGGACAAAATTTAGACTCTATTTCAAAGATCATACAGGCTATTCACCAGTGAAGAGTTCAGAGCACTTAGTTTACTCAGATTAAAAACAAAAATGCACATGAAAAACACACTTGCTACTTGAGAAAAAGCTAGGATTTCGGTTGGTGCGATAATTCAGCTTGAAGGTTACTAAAGTCTTTACTGCCCTATTTAGAAACAGGTGTCTTAATCATCTCATGCTGCCATATCAAAATACCATAGACGTGGTGGCTTAAGAATAGAAATTTATTTTCTCACAGCTCTGAAGGCTGGAAGTCTGAGATCAGGCACCTGCATGGTCAGGTTCTGGTGAGAGTGCTTTTCCTGGCTTGCAGGTTGTCACTCTCTCTCTGGGTCATCACATGGCCTTTTCTTGGTGCATGTGCAAGGAAAGACAGGGAGAGAGATGATGATGATGATGATGATGATGATGGTGATGATGATTGATGATGATGATATGAAGAAGCAGACAGAGGGAGAGAGAGAGATCGAGATCCTATTCTTTATAAGGCCATCAATCATATTGGATTAGGACCCACCTTAATATTAATTACTTTCTAAAAGTCTTATCTACAATTACAGTCATGCTGGGGATTAGGGATTCAACATGTGAATTTGGGGGTGACACAGTTCAGTCCACATGAATATATTACTTATTTCAAGGTGTGAGTGAAGTTTATTTAATAAGCAGGCTTTCAAACCAAAGGCAATCATTTATGTATTTCAGAATAAGGAGACTATTGTGTGCTGGAAACAGTATGCAGTTGGGAGTAGAAGATCTGAGTCTGAGAACCGGTGGAGCCATTCGGTGGCTGTGTGAAGTGGGTAGTCTACACCCAGCACAGTTAAAATAGACGCCTCAGTTCTCTCACACATGGACGCTTCTACTTAATGGGAACACTGCTTAGCTGCTGAAACAGAAAACCTCAGTTACAGTTCATGCCTCTTCCTTCTGTGAGCCTTAAATGTATCAGTTGCCGTGTCCTGTTGGGTCTACATGTGACAGATCTCCACCATCTCTCACCATTGCTTACCATTCTTGCTACCCCTACTTTATTGCAGACCAATATTATCTCTGACAGGTCTTGTGGACTGAATGCATCCTCTTAAAACTCAGAGGTTGAAATCCTAACACCCAGTGTGATGGTATCAGGAGTTGGTGGACTTTGGAACTAATTAGATCATGAAGGCAGAGCCCTCATGTGTGGGATTGTATTCTTACAAAAGAGAACCAGGAGAACTCTCTTGCCCCTGCTGCCACATGAGAACACAGTAAGACTGCTGTCTATACACCAGGAAGCAGAGTCCCTACCAGACACCAAATCTTGGACTTCCCAGACTTCCAAACTGTGAGAAATACATGTTTGTTGTTTAAGTCTCTGAGTCTATGGTAGTTTGTTAAAGTATTCTAAACGGACTGAGACAGTAGTCATAATGGCTTCCTCACAGCCTTCTGCCACCAAATCTCCTGCAGCTCTGATGATGTCCTTCCCTATTAAAATATATTTGTCATTCCCCATTTACATAGAGGGTCAAGTCCAAATCTGACATTGCAGGCCTTGTACTAGCTGTCCCAACTCACTTTCCTCAGTAGGTCTCTTATCATTGCTCTCCATACTACTATTGCCCAGCAAATTTAACTCATCGCCCCTCCCTGAAGTGTTCATGATTTACCATCATTGTGTTATTTTTTCATTCTAATCATTCAACATTGAGTAAATATGTCTTAGTGCTAATTTCTAGTCATTGTCTTAGGAGCTGAGTATATACGAAAGAGATGAGACATGGTTTTGGCTTTCAGAGTTCATCGTCTAGTGAAATAGGGAGTCATGTAAACGGGCAGTTAAAATTTAATATGATAGATAAGAGCTCAACGCTGTAATGCTTGTCAGACCCATTTCTACATATCTGTATCTTACTCATCCAACTCTAGCTCACATGACATGTAATCTCTTATTCCTTTCTCTGATTTCCACGGCACTGGCATTTTATCCGTGCTATTCTTGTCATCTTTATCACTTTCCCTCGTATTTTAAATGTGTGTGTTTTCATGTCCTGTTTTTTGTCAATTAGACTTTAAGTTGCTTGCAAGGAATACTCATTCTGTGTTAAGGTTTGTGTTCCCTGCAGTACTCAATATAGCCTTTGATCTAGCATTCATGAATGTTCTGACAAAATAATTCCTAAATTTGTGGAACCACAAACTAAGTCAGTGGACCCTTTAAATATAACAACTTCCCTTGAAGAATATTGAAAACCTTTTATGATTTTATCAGGTTTTAGCTCATTAATTTAGTTAAATAAAAACCTGATTAGAGGTTTAGAAGCATGCTTTTCAAAATTAATTTTGGAGACTGAACATTACATTCAAAGATGATATAAGAAACACTAATTAGTACTAATATGTTCTAAGCATTTAAAAATAAATTTGCTTATGATATTTTGTGAGGTGCTTCTGGAGAGTATATAAAAAATCAGGAACTCTCAAGGCAGAGTCATATTCAGGAAATATAAAAAAACAGGAAATAAAACTTTTAACAAATATTTTCAACATTAAAGAAGTATGCCCAGGAGTGTGTATGGTTTTACTTGCAAATATTATTCATTTTGTGTTTTAAATTAGAATTTCCTTTTGTAAAATCCTTTGCAACAGGGGAAAAGGTTAATCTATATTCTAGGAAAGAAATATAAAACTATTGTTTATTACTAGTTTCACTGATGTCATAATAATTGTAAATAAAACAGTGAATTGGCACTATTTTTTTTTGCAGATTTAACATTTATTCACACATTTTCATTTCATTCAGATTCCTGACATGACTTCTCATAACAACTCAACCAAACAATAACCTATCTAATTGCCAGTTTCTATAAATCTGCCTTTATCTCTTTAATGACCCCCCCAAAAAAGGGACATACAAGAGTCATCTGGAAAATAATCCAGCCATTAATGCCTCTATTTTTCATATTCCATGGCTGCATACTCTTCGGATAGCCTTTGTATATGAGTATAGTTAATTTTGCAACTCACAAAGCTAATGTAAAACTAAGACATGCTAAATTATGAAATTTGAGAATTATAGAAAATATTTAAACATATGGAAAATGTCACCCATAATCCTACTGTATAAGAGATTTTAAATGTTGGCACAATTCCTACCAATCATTTTTGCCTGAATATTTTCTAAAAATTACATGCCTTTATCTTCTTTCCTCTTGTCTTTTCTTCCTTCAGTATTTATTGATAGTTTAGCTATTGTATAGAATGGCAAGAGACACAGATGTCTGGAACATGGTATAAAGAAACACAATGTGGGAAAGCCGGGATGGCTCAGCGGGTTGAGCGCTCGCTTTGAGGCCCCGAGGACCGAGGATCGAATCCCGGCTCCGGCCCAGGCAGGACCCACATGCTGAACTGGGGAGTTCCCACAGTTCGGTTCTCTAGCTGTCTCTGTCTCTATCTCTCTCTCTTTCTGTCAAAAGTAAAATAAAAATAAATATGCACTGAAGATAAAATAATTACTCTCTATAAATATAAAAAAA
>PVKE010038580.1:0-15383 GCA_004027555.1 Craseonycteris thonglongyai
AGAAGATACTGAAGATAAAGAACACGATCTCATCCTGCATACTGAAGTACGTTGGCTCAGTAAAGGTAAAGTTCTTACAAGATTTGTGAACTTAATTGAAGAAATAAAAACATTTATACATGATAAAAATGAAAATTATGATGAACTAACAGACTCTTGCTGGCTGGTGGATTTGGGTTTTCTTGCTGACACCATGGAAGAATTAGATTCTTTCAATTTGGAGTTGCAGGGAAAAGACAAAAATATAGCTGAAATAATAAGCTCTGTAAACACATTGAAAGCGAAATGGACTTTGTTGATATCACATCTGCATATCAAGTCTCTCGTGCACTTCCCATATATGAGGAAAATGCTAAGTAACAATGAATTAAACGTGTCATTACTATATTGAGACCCTGCAAGTGCTTCAAAAAGAGTTTGAAGAGAGATTTCTGCAGTTTACAAATATCGAGCCAATTGTCTCCTTCTGTATCAATCCTTTTACTTGCCAAATAAATGTACTAGAACTAGCTGCATGTATTGCAGACCTTGTTCAGGGGAAAGCAGAAGAACTAGAGTTAGAAATTTTGAACCTTAAGAACGATATTTTGCTAAAATCTTTAATATCAGAGGACTTATGAAACATAGTCGACAAAGAAAGGTTCCCATTTTTAAAAAAAGCGGCATATAAAATCAAATCATTATTCGGGTCAACGTATTTATGCGAATCTTTGTTTTCAAACATGAATTTAATAAAATCACAATATAGATCTCGACTTACCGATGAGCATCTTAATAATTGTTTGCTAACAGGGTTGTCTTCATACTCTCCTAATTACGAGGCACTGGCCAATGAAATGCAATGCCAAAGATCACACTGACAAATTGGGTTTTTTTATGTTTTCTTTTATGTTTTTTTAAATGATTTTATTATACGTGTTTTTTATTTACTTTGTATTACGTTTTGTATATATGTTTGTGTGTATATAATTTGTACAATAAATTTATTATTTTAAAATTATTTTTGTTTATTATTTTTTATTCTTGTTCAATAATATATTTATTATAGAAATATAGAAATATTAGAAATAGCTGGTGCCCGCCACCCTACCGATATTTTAGAATGCGCCCTAGGGTATAAAAAGGTTGGGAACCCCTGATGTAGGGTGTCAGATGGAAATCATATGTATCTGAATGATGATTTTGTAAATTATATAATTGGGCCGTCACTATTGTACATCTGAAAATAATATAGTATAGTATAAGAAATGTAACTGAATTTTTTTTTTTTATTAAACAAAAACATGAGTGGTCTTAAAGATATTTGAGGCCCACGCTATTTTAATTGTGAGAGATTTTCTAGTGCTCTGTCTTAAAAGATGGAAAAGATGAAATCGCAGCATTCCAGAATGCACCCTGACCACCACCCTCATGTGGGATGAAGGCATCTTTGGCATTTAAATTTCTGGAAGGCTTGATGTAGAAAATGTGATCATTGACCTCCTTCACACTAGGGCCTCAAAAGAGTTTCATTCAGTGATCCAAACTTGATAGGTTAAAAAAAAGCAGAAATCAGTGTCCTAAATCCAAGTTCATCCATCTACTACACTGCTTAAAAATAAAACAGCTATGTTGAATTTCTTCAATGACAAAATCACATGCCAAGGCTTACAACCAATAGATAAAAACCTAGGAAGCAAATGTTTAAAAGATGCAGTGGAGTTCGTTTGGATTTCAACACCCTTTCTACTGCTCACTAGCAGTGAGATTCTGGGCACTTGATCTAAAACTTGGCTGCCTTTCCTTCATCTATAAAACAGGGGTCAATGAGGCATATATCTCATGAGGTTCTTGTGAGAATTAATTATGTTACTATGCATGAAGCATGTAGAATAGTGTCAGCATACAAGAAGTCCACACTAAGTGTTAAGGATTATTTTATTCTTTTGAGTCTATAAGTTTCTTTATGTATATGGGAGAGGAGGGGACTGACCAGTGCACTATTAGAATTTCACACACACACATACACATTCTAAAACATTTCTCAATACCTGGAATTTTCCCCATCACCCACACTTTCCTTTCACCTACTGAATTAGTAACACCTGGGGTACCCAGGAAACTTACTACCTGGGTAATTAATTCTCATGCACATTAAAGTTTGAGAATAAATATCCTGGAATCTGAAGATCCTAAGTGAGGTTTAACTAATGCTGAATAACCAAACTTTTCTATGCTCTGCTTTATAAACTCTATTTGTCACTTAACCACGTAGGCTCCAAATTTCAGTTCTTTATAGTAAATTAATTTCTTATCTTTTTATAAATTGGACTCTGTTGGTGACAAATACAATGCGTTGTCAAAACAAGCAGAAAGACATATTTGTGGGTTTAATCCTTAAGACCATTATACAAATCTTGTCAGGGTTTTTGCAATATTGATCCAAAGACATGGCCATTTTCCTACTTTAGGCCAAAAGGAAAACATTCCTGTTATCCAGAAGAGGTGGGTTCCTGGGCTGAGCATAATTTCCGTGTCTCTGCATGATTTCATCTCTGAGTCATCTCTTGCAATACTTCTAAGATAAAAATTTACTCAAGGGACTCCCGTGATAAGACCCCCAGGGTGAACTTCAGCACTTTCCAATAGGCCACTGTCCAAAGAATGCCTTGCACTTCAGAGGGCTGCCTTTGCTGGGTCTCAGGAATTCGGTCTAACTGCTTCACGCTCTCCTCTCCGACCTTTGTCCTACTGAGTGGATTTCAATTGTCTCCCCCATTTATTTAAGTTAATGATCGAAGCATTAAGCAAAAGTTGTAAAAGGGGACAAATGGATTCATCATGAACATGCTCTGTGCAGTAAAAAAAGCCCGGACCTCAAGATGCTATTCAAAGTGGGTTGGAAATTTATGAAACTCATCACCTCAAGATATTATATAGGCCATTATATATAAATAGGTTCAAGAAGGGCTATAGCAGGTTATTAAACAAAATTGGGATGCCAGAGTGGATGTGTCAGGCTCATGTCTTACACCTTCAAGAATATTGAAGGGGGAACCCAGGATAGCTCAGTGGGTTAAGCACTAGTTTGCAGCCCTGGGGACCAACGATCAAATTCCAGCCCCGGCCAGTGCAGACCCATATACTGAACTGGGGTGTGCTTCCCTTGGGGGAGGCCCCCACCCCAGTTCTTGCCCTGTGCAGCCCCTGCCCACCTGTGTGGAATGAAACCATATTGAAAAACTAATGATGTACAACTATGGAGACTGCTCTGGGCCCTCCCCATTCTCTCTGTGTCTTTCTGCATCTGTCTCTGTCAAACACAATAAACTAAATCTTTAAAAAAAAAAAAAAAAGATAATATTGGAGGTTGGGGAACGTTGCCTAGGGCTTTCATCAGAGAGGTGCTCAGCTGAGGTGTATTAGGTTCCTGTGGCTGCTGTAACAAACTACCGCAAACTGGGTGGCTTAAAACAATAGAATTTATTCTCCCACAGTTCTGGAGGCCAGAAGTCTGATATCAAAGTGTTGTCAGGGCGCATGCCTTCCCGGGTCTCCAGGGAAGAACCCATTTCTCACCCAGCTTCCGGTGCCGGCCCCAGTATTTTAATCTCTGCTTCTATCTTCATAACACCTTCTCTGTGTGTCTGTCAGATAAAGATACACGTGACTATATTTATAATCAGAATTAACCCCTCCTCTAGGACAGTCCTTAATTTAATCCCATCCTTTGCCATGTCAGGTGATGTTCACTCTTGTAGGCTGATCAGACGTATCATTTTAAACAGAACAGAAAACAATGCTACTGTTCCGTTTCAAACAGTGTGTACGGGCAACCTAGTCTCACTGGGCTACATTCAAGATGTCAGTAGGCTGACCATACGTACCATTTAAAACAAGACAGTACCATTATTTTCTGTCCTGTTTAAAACAGCACGTCTGATCAGCCTACTCTTTCGCCATTTAAAATAATATTAATACTCACAGGTCCTGGGGATTAAGGCATGGACATACCTCCTTGGGAGCCCCTCCAGGGAGGCAAACATCATTCTAAGCACTCTTGGAACTGTTTTATTTCTCCTTTTTTTAAAAAGATTTGAAGTCTTATCTTGTCATTGTTATCATATGACTACCAACTTGAGCTCTCTCTTATTATTCTCTTCATTCTCTGTGTCAGCATTAAGCATTCATTCTGCTGGATCTTAGTCATTGTTAAATGGAAACAAGAGTAGCCAAATATGTTTCTGAAACATTGCATTTAAGACATCATTTGAAGGCGCTTCTCTGAGGCTCATTATGCCCATCCGTTGTGTGACGTTCCAAGAAGATTATCTAGCATGCTCATTTTGCAGCCTCTTGAACCACAAGCTCCCTACCTAGTGTTTTCCTGCATATACTTTGGGAAACCATTCTCTAAATAAAACTAATACCTACAAAAATAACTTCACGTTTGTGTGTGGGGAGGGGGGGGTGGGGGGGAGAGGAGGAGGACCAAATATAGGTCTGTGTTCATCCTTGTTGCATTTATCGGTTATAATTTGCTCACACTATTTGAATGATTTCAAGATTGTATGCTTTGTTGTTACTTGACTTCATAAATTCTCTTCGAATGTAAATAGACTTTCTTTCTTTTGAGTTCTGCACGCAAGTTAATAACCTTCCCTAGAGCCATCCAGCTTCGGGAATCTAAACAGATACCTCCTCCAAGAAAAACTGGGTATGGGCTTCTGTGATTTCGCTGCCTCACTCTGGGTCAAGAGTCAATGCTGCTCAATAGAAGCTCCGGATGCCTGTCCTGACTTTTCAAAGTCAGGCTGCCAAGTTTACATTTTGTAGAGACTGAGCAGATCTTCAGAAGAACACTACTTCACTTCTCCTAACATCTTTCCATTTTTTTTTTCTTTTGGAGTCAGATAAGAGGAGAGGGATATTATTTTATGACAATAAATTAATATATTGCTAAGTCTTTGAAATCTCTTTTGCCTGAAAAAGTTTTTTATAAATGTTTTTTGCAGTTTCTTCATGTGGTCATTCAATGAGTATTTATTGAATCCTCTGAGGTACCAAGTCCTGTGGTAGATTAAAAATGGGGAGGGATACATGAATCAGCATGAGACTCTACCTGCCACCACGTGTTCTCAGTTTGCCGGAGGACTTTCAGCATGAGAAAAAAAGCGTGTGTTATGAAACAAAGTTGAATATCAGCATAAGGAACATACAGGGTCCGGCAGAAATAACACTCTGCTGGAGCATTACTAGCTCAGAAGAAGGGGCGTTACTTCTGCCAGACCCTGTACGTGATGGCAGTGAAGAGGAGAGAAAGGTGAACTCCACTTGGGAAAGTTTTGCAGAAGTAACGTTTACATTGGGTTTGGGGAATGACTAGAAGTTCATTAACCGTGGAAAAGTATTATCAATCCATTGCGGAAAAAACAAGATAGGTGGAGGGGGGGACAGTCTTATATAGGTCTGGTTGACTAAGGGGATGGTGGAAAGTACAGTTACTGGATTAGGAGTTACTAGAATTAAAACAGTTGTGGGATCAGAAAGAGTGGAGGTTGAAGAGGGAGTTTAATGGGGAGGATTCACGTTGCTCTGTCAAGAGACTTAGACATTATTGTCCAGGAAATTGGGAGCCTTTGGAGGGTTTTACTCAAAGGAGTAACATGATGCAACTTTTATATTAGAAGCACAATGTTGAAAACCAGGACATATGGAAGATTTTCTTTAAAGGAAAGAGCCTACTATACTATAGGCATTCCTCGCTTAATGACTATATTCTGTTCCTATGACTAGTTTTGTAAGTGAATTGGTCCGTAGGTGAGAAGCTTAAAGGCAGATGTCTTGTGGTGTGTTGTGGTGCCATAAGGTATTTGTTTTTCAATAAATATCATGCAACACCACACGTATAAATGAAGTATGTAGTCGTGCATGATTATGAACACTTTGAGTAGTGAATACTGACTGACAATGAGGACGAAACAGTAACTGAGAAAGGAGATTCCCAAGACTCACATAGACCGAGAAAGGGGGTTCCTGACTTTGGAGAACTGGTCGTAAGTTTGAACAGTGGTTAAATAGGTAGGTCGTTAAGTGAGGTGTGGCTGTACTAATAATGAAAGGTGAAAAGGGCCTTGTGTTGGGAGTGGCATTTGAGAAAAAACTAATAGGATTTATTGACCATTCAACTGATGGTTCCATGAATGGAGGAGTGGATAATGCTGATCCCAAGGCTTCTGTGATGGTCAGTTGAGTAGATGGTGAAGATAATAAAACAGGTAAGGAGAGTTGCTGTTTTGAGATCAATGTGTGGGTGGTAGTGGGTAGAGAAATACCAGGTTGTAAACAGAGAAGGAGACAGTCTATTATTCTGTGGTAGAGACTATGGCGAGCTTCTCCAACCTGAGACCCACGGGCCACATGTGGCCCCAGACAGCTTTGAATGCGGCCCAACACAAATTCATAAACTTTCTTTCTTTTTTTTTTAAATAACTGTAGAAACTGATTCTTTAAATATATATTTTTATTTATTTATTTATTTTGACAGAGAGAGAGAGAGAGAGAAATACAGAGACAGAGACAGAGAGAGAACTGAATTGGGGGAGCTCCCAGTTCAGCATATGGGTCCGCATGAGCCAGGGCCAGGATTCGATCCCCAGTCCCCGGCGCTGCAAAGTGAGCGCTTAACCCATTGGGCCATCCTGGCTTCCCCATCATAAACTTTCTTAAAACATTATGAGATGTTTTAGCTCTTGTTAGTGTTAGTGTGTTTTACATGGCCCAAGACAATTCTTCTTCCAATGTGGCCCAGGGAAGCCAAGAGGTTGGACTCCCCTGAACTATGGGTTGGCTCACTCAGCCTCTATTCTACTCTTTTTGGTGTGCCTTGCTGTTCCTATATCCAGAACTTCACTATAATACAACGCAGAGCTGTTAAAAACTATATTTCCCAGACTCCCTTGCAGCATCCCATCTCATTCAGACCTGTGAGGTTTGGAAGGTATTAATGGACATCCTGTTACTTCATCTATTTCCACTGGCAAGCACGGCCTGAGCTGTTCGTTAGTTCTGTGGCAGCCACAGCAGTTTCCAATGTCCAGTCCTTAGCTCTGTAGTGTTGAAGGCAGTGTTGGGGCATTGGTTTTGCCAGCAGAGGTGTAAAAGAGGTGGCATCGTGGTTCTGAAGCTAGTGTCTTTCTGCTCCCCTAACCCCCTGACCAGGACAGCAGAGGTACTTCTAGAGTCAATTCTGGGAGCACAGTTTAGGGCTCATTCCTCCAGTCTTCCCACAAATTTTATACAATTCAAATCTCTTCTTAACCTAGGTAGAATGGTTTCAGTCATCTATATCTGACCCCTGACCAATTCACCTCCAAAGGGAAAAGCATTTAATTAGAGAATTCTTATTTAAAAGATGTTCCACATGCTACTGATAATGTAGCAATCTTCTCAGTTATGAAGGACATGACCTTGTCTACAACACTTTTGACTGCCAAGTGCCCAGAACAGTGCTTTGTACTTGGTGATGTCCAATACATCTTTTAGGTTCATTGCATTTAATTGAATTGATTGAACAATTTGTGCTTCTCCTATAACACAGTTGGCAATCTCTCTAACTTTGATTGTTGTTTTATATGATAAATTGCCCATATTGTTAGTATCTAAAATGCTTTGATCTTAAATTTGTTCATAATTCTCAAATGCACACCATCTGGCTTCAGTGATTCATGGAAATTTAATGTCTTGAGTTGTATTCAACACCTGTTGTTTCTTTTTCTTTTTTTTTTTTTTAATTTATGCTAGTGAATCATATTTGCTTTCAATGAAAAGTAAGGCTTCAGTAAAAATGCTACATTTATCCTGTCAGTGATGGTCACTGATGAAGCAATACAGAGAAATAATCCAAGCTTCCCTGATCCTTACGTGTTCCTGTCGTCTCCAGGATTCTGCAATTGCATTTCGTGTTCTTCCACAACAGCCAGCCAGGAATCACTTTCAATCCTCAGACTATCCTTGTAGATGAGTGGTTTTTCTCCTATGGATTTTATCTCAGTTTAATCATTATAATCCCTCTTGCATTTCAGCAGTGTTCATATCTGGTATGCTATGCCAATATTAGTATCTCTTCCATCTGTTCTAGTTTGTCTTATGGACATTTATGATTTGAATACTTTCAATGATATGGGGCCTTTAAAAAGTTTCCTTCACATTTCTGTATAATAGAAAACAGAAGACATAGCGTGATGGGACGTAGGAGGTGATGCCTAAGGCCCAGGTCTGTGACTCTCCTCCTGTCACTTGGGGAATTCTCCTTACTCTCTTGGGTACTCTTCCCAGGCCTCCAATTCTATTGCGTGTGTAGCCCCATCTTTGGCTTTTTGCTGCTGCAGCTCACCAGCTCCATGAGACCTCGTTCATCATTTTTCTCATCATATTGAATGTCTAGGAGGATCCCGAGATGACTGAAGCACGCAACTTGTTTTTGAGACCTCACGGTCTAGCGGAAGGGTTACGTGCAAATCATTAAGTGATATGCCAAGATGCAAATAAGCATCAGTCTAAGCCCAGCTCCCAGACCAGGAATGTCAAGGCGGTTTTCCCAGAAACAGGGGTGCCCAGGAACCTCAAACTAGAAGAAGACAAAAATCAGGTAAAAAGGTATTGCAATCAGAGGGAGCAAGAACCTAGGTTTTAAGGTTGTATAAATACATTTCTTTTTCTCTTTTTTCAAAATTTGTATACTTGAGGGGAAGCCGGGATGGCTCAGTGGGTTAAGCGCTCACTTTGCAGTCCTGGAGACCGAGGATTGAATCCCGGCCCCTGCCTGTGTGGACCCACATGCTGAACTGGGGAGCTCCCCCCAGTTCAGTTCTTACCAGGGCGAGACCCCGGCCCAGTTTCTGCCCTGTGCAACCCCACACCCACCTATGGAATGAAACTATGTGGAAAAACCAATGATGTGCAACTATGAAGACTATTCTGGGCCCTCCCCCTTCTCTTTGTCTCTGTCTCTGTATCTCTCTCTCTCTCTCTCTCTCTGTCAAAAACAATAAAAATAATAAAAATAAATGTTAAAAATAATTTTTGTTTACTTGAGATGAGAACTTTTAGGATTTACCCTGTTAGTAACTTTCAAAAATATGAGGGCTGTCCGGAACAAATCCAGCTAGAAATGCCTCTATTTTTTATATTGCATGGCTGGGTACTTCCCAGACAGCCCTCATACATTATTAACTGTAGTTACAATGCTGTGTGTTATGCCCCCATGACTTTTTTATAACAGGAAGTTTATATTTTTTGACCCCTTTCACCTATTTTTGTCAACCCTCTTTCCACCACCTGTGCTCTGTATCTATGAGTTTGTTGTGTTTTGGTTATTTGTTTATTTTTAATTTCACAGATAAGTGGGATTACACAATATTTACCTTACATTTCTCTACCTGGATCATTTAATGTATGAGAAATTGCAGAAACAGCCTAATTGCCTGTGTTCAAGTTGCTAAAGTTTTGGTGATCCTTAATCACGAGGGTTGACACCAAAAGGAACAATTGTTCTCATAAATACACGTAGAAGCTATAGTCAGAAAAAGTCTGCGAGTGTCTTTCTGCTCAGCAGGAAGAACAATTGTGTCTCAAGAACCAGACCTACGTAAGAGGAAGCTGATGAAGGCAACCTCTTGCCTGGTGTGACCTGAGAGGGGGTCTTCCCAGTGGGGTCTCCGTGGCTTTCCATGTAGCTACACATTCTCAACAGCTTGCTCACTAAGTGACGAGGTCAATAAAAGTGGGGTGCCCTTTTCTGTAGAAGGTGTCGGGGGCCATGCCTTGCCTGACAAGCATGTTAACCTAGATTAGCTCATTATCTTCAAGAGAAAGTTCAGAACAGCTTCTGTGCGGTGGAGAGGAGGCGAGCTCACAGGGTACTGGCTAGGCAGGGGTGGGCCAGGAGCAGCTAGGACCCCCCCACCCTCCGGGTGGAAAGCTCGTTTGGATGGTGTCAATACTGCTGTCTCTGTTGGGAAGGGTGGGTCTTGAGGTCTTGGCTTCTCTTTCTCCACTTCTAGGTGTTTCTCTTGAGGTCAGTAGAATGATGCCTGCTCTTCCCTGAGGTGCACACTCCCAGATTTCTAGAACCTGAGGCTATGTTACCGAGTAAGGCAAAAAGGATTACACTGATGGGATTTAAGTTGAGGATCTTAACTTCTCCAGGTGAGTCTCCTACAATGACCAGTGTCCTTATAAGTGAAAGCGAGAGGTCAGAGAATCTGAGATGGACATCTAATGATAATAAACTCTATGAGTTGCAGGATCCGAAGCATGTGGACATCCTTCAGAAGCTGGAAAAGGCTCCCCTAGAACCTTCAGAGAGAATGCCATTCTGCCAATACCTGTGCACATTCTTTTTTTTTTTTTTTCTTGAACCTCCAGAAGCACAAGATAATAAACATGTACTGCTATCAGCCACTCAGTTGGTGGTCATTTGTTCCCACAGCTATAGGAAAATACACCCCTCTTCACTTGATGCCCTGACCCATGAGGTCACCCCTCCCCCATCCTCCCCTATCAAGTCAGTTCAGGGGCTTTGATCCAATGGGCTAATCCGGGGATATTATCTCAAGGTTACAGCTTCACCAGAGCTAGAGTGGAAGGCAGCCACGTCTCAGGGGAAGATGAGAGGAACGGAGGGCCCACAGTGATGAAGTCTGAGGCACACGGCCCGTGAAGTGCGAAGCAGTGATACACAGAAAAATCATGAATGAGCTACCGGCAGGAATGGAGAAGCTGAGACGGGGTGAGAAGCAGGCAGCGCCTGGCAGAGACCTGTGCATTTCTGTCGCGTTCCACACCTGTGGAACGGTGGCCCAGGTGTGATGGTAGAGCCATCCTGTCCCTCCCTGTTAAAACTTCTTAAACAAAGGTTTTTAATACACAGAATGTGGAAAGAATTGAGAAATGAGAGCTTCCTAAACAATGTGGTTTAATATATAACATAATATACAATATATTCCACTGAAATAGTGGATGGAGACTCACATTACACCTCAAAATGCTTATGAGCATGTATCCTACAAACTTGGTTTAGCATTTGAAAATGACACAGCCCAATTCTATGAGAGATCCTCCAAAATGCCTTGAATTATTTTCAAAGATACTATAAAGCAGGGTTTTCTTTAGCTTTTTCAAAAAAATATATATATATATATATATATATGTGTGTGTGTGTGTGTGTGTATATATATATATTGATTTAAAATAAACCCTCAGAGATGTACAATCACATGCAGTTCTTAAAGAGCATTTATCTCTTTAGCTCCTCACCGCCACCCTAAAAAAGAGCTTGGGAGAGCACAATTTTTACCACTTTGCAGGAAACTAGGTTCTAGTGACTTGTCTGAACAGATAAACTTATAGGAAGAATAGGATGAAACAGTAACAGATTTTCTTACCTCATTAAATCCTCACAGCATGGGATAAAGCAAGTAAATGGTGCTTTTTTTCTTCATTTTAATATTTAGGAAATTAAAGCCAAATTAATGGAGCAACCTAGTCAGCAAAATGCAGCAACACAGAGGAGTTTATTGCTTACTCTACCGCCCTTATAACTCCTAAATACCTGAGATGTCCAAGGTGTTCTTCTCTTTGAAGACACCCTTTGTGAGAGACTGCAGTTCTTTCTCTTCGGGAACTAAAGTCTAAGGACAAGGCTGATGGAGGGTCGCACAGGGGACTTCAGCTGAGAGGCCCAGGTTTGGGGCAACAACTGGATGAACCCTCCCCCAAATGACTGGATGAACTGCCCTGTTCCTTCTTTAAGCATGGACTTGAGTCTCTGCAGATGGTGGCAGTTCTGTTTCTAGAGTCGTGCAGAGCACAGTGACATGAGAGGTGGTGGGGAGCAGGCCTGAGGTGGACATAGAGCGTCGTGCTTAGTGTCAAGGAGCAGACAGGGAGGATTCCCTTCCTCAGTGTATCTGCTGCCCTCGCAAGCCCAAGGTACCCTTCTTCAATAGGAATCTGTTCCTTGGGTTACCACAGGTCACATTAAGAAAAAAGTATCCATTCAGGAAACCAGTTCTCCCTCACGGTGGCTTCTGCTATACCCCTGAGAGGAAATGGAGGACTTCCCATGACCTCACGTCAGCCCTGGTCCTGCCTGTGAAAGCAGACTCTGTAGTAAAATAGGTACAAAAAAAAAAAATGCTACCAGTATTACCTCACCTGTTATTTCCAAATGTCAACAGCTGTACTAAAAGCTTTGCTTGGCTTAGAAGAAAGCTTTCCCAAACTATTTGATTGTGGATCATCCACCCCCTCCCCCATATTAAACCAAATGTAAACATAAGGTGGGAAACATTCTCTTCGTTAATCATTAGGGGGTTTTTTTGGTTTGTTTTCTGCCCTAAAAACTGTGAATAGAGTTCCAGAAGAAAAATGACCGAGCAAAAAGAGAGGTCTTCTATTGCTGCCTAGCGGTGAAAATCATAAAACGTCTTCAGATCTTACATGGTCAACCTGTACGATGTGTGATGTCTTTGAGTCGCCATTATAAGGTTCTTGCAATTAAAATTAGACTTGACTGACGTGATATCAAATCAAATCAAATCAAAACTCCTGAAGCCATTTACAAGGAAAGTGAGACAAGATTCTTTTTCAGGAATGACTTTAGCAAGCAGTATTGAATGCTTTGCATACTTAAAATACCAGAACATACTAGTATTCATGTTGTTTTTCAAAGCTTAAGTGGAACTTAGAGTTTTAAATCCATGTATGAACTTGTGTATAGACTTTAAAGAGGCAATCAACCTTTTGCAATAGCTAAAAAAAAAACAAACCCAAAAAACCTATGAAGGATAAATGAATGATGTTGTGAAAACCATGAGAATATAGACAGTTTACTTTCTCACAACCTAAATCTGTTGAGTTACTTTTCAAAAGCCAGTCTCATGGGAGAGGTAAAAATATATTGACTTAATGGCTATATATAGGATAACATGGAAAATATACGTCTTGGGATACCAAGCTGCCTGCCATAGATGGTCTTCATATGTCTCCTGACTATTAATCAAATTAGCTAGCTTAAAAGTAATGACAAGTAGTTTAGAGTAACAAGCAATTAGGCAAGATTACACTGTCAGTTTATATATTTTCCACCCCCCCCCCCCCCATCTCATTTGTCGGGAGTTAAGAGAGGCATAGTGTTTGAAGAAAGCCAGAGTATACTTTATTGTGTGGGAAATATTGACTAGTTTATTTATGAGGTATTTTAACATTCATTCTGAGTTAGTACTCTGTAGAAATATACAATAATTACATCAATATTTACCTTCTATTGAGAAGTACTTAAATCTCTACAGATTTAAGTACAAAAAGTTCAAAGGTAGTATTTTTGTCCAGTCTTAATCATAGAAAAGCAATGCAGAACATATTCATTCAAATTGTTATTTTTCAACTTTCTGTGCTATCCAAGGGCAACAGGATAAAGGAAGAATTTCATGCCTTTACATTTAAGACCCTCCACAACGTTTTCTATTACTGAATCCAGGCTTAGCTCCCGTGGCTCTGACACTTCTAGACTTATCCAGCTGGCATCTCTGGACATACAAGCCTTTTTTCTCCACGTCTGTACCCCAGCCTCTCTTCTCCAAACATACCTCTAACCCTCTGAAACTTATTGTTATTATTAGAGGTTAAAACATTTGTCCCAGGTCACCAAGCAAGAAATGGGAAAAGCTACAGTTCAAAACCAGGCACTTGCTTATAAAGCCTACAGTCTAATCACTACAATGTACTTTTAAAACACTGAAAGGAAGGATTTTGTTTTGTTTTGTTTTGTTTTGTTTGTTTGCTTTGTATTGCACCAATGAAATAATCAGTAAACTTTATTGACCTATAATCTGATTAGAATATGCCAGATGAGAATCAAGATTGTACAGAGAGCTATACAGAATTTTTTACATAGAAAACTTGATGTCTGTACCATGTACATTTTATCCATCCGAAAACGTTTTCTACAGCCACTGTTAATACAGAATTCTTGACAATCTTATCATATTTTTTAAGTCTCAGAGCACAATTCACAATATAAATACATTTTCAATAAATCTAATCTCCCTGTACCATGCCTGAGTTGTTATTTTAATATATTCAGCATTAAGTTTGGTACATAGAGTAAAATTTATACTAAGCCCCACCTCCCAAAAGAAAAGAAAAGTGACAACAACCTAGATTTGTTTTGAAGTGATTCAGGTTTCTGTCCATGAAGGATCGTTCCATTTCAATGGCTCAGGTTTAAAAGCCCTAAGAGAAGTGCATGACAGCTAGTTACTTCAATAGAGACATCTTCTACCCTTTTTGTTGTTGTTGATCGTGACAAGTGTGAGCTGTAATAGCTTTTGGGCAGTTAAGCCTTCAAAATTACCAACAGCCGTGCCCCCCCCCACCCCCCACAAAGAGAAAAACCCCAGTCCCCACAAAATAAAAAAGACAAAAAGTTCAACCCAAATGTTCAGTGCATTTGAAAAAATATTATAGGTATGTAGAAAATAAATGAGAAAATAAAAGATAAATAAAACATCTAGAAAGAACTATATACTCTTTAAGATTATTATAGTATTACAGACCGGTATTTCTGTACATTTTTTTTCACAGAAGGATGAGGACCAGTATCTCAGATAGCCTGAGTGTGCAAAAATCTTCTAAAGAAGAATACCATAGTTGCTAATTATCTTTTACCATGAACAATCATTTCTTCTTCTTTCTCCACTCCTTGATGATAAACCTTTTATTCTCCAAAACATTTCTCTCTTGTGTTGTACTTCTTGCAGAAATTCAATTCTTTACATCTGCAGTTCTTAGGGTAAGTTTCACTTCCACACCTACCAAAAATATGAGGGAATTTTTCTGTCGCTGAGGATGGGGAAGGACATGTGAGCGTAAGCTGACCCGGGAGACGCGATTTCTGATCAATGTGAGCCCAACATGACAAACAGGATCCATCTGATCCCCAAACCCTTTTGGGGCCTTCTGAGCCTTCCGAGTTCTAGGTCTAGTTCAAAGCGTCTTTACCAGTAACTTTTAGACACTGCAATTCAGAGAAACTGTTTTTCCTACCTGAGCCTCAGGCTTGAAAGGTTGGTATTGACGGAGCTGAACTTGACTCCTGACAGTCTGGTCCCCAGCTGGGTGACTGGGGGCTACACATTTCTTCCCTCTAACCATCAGTTCCCTCACCTGTGAAATGAGAATAATAGACCTTCTCTCATACATTCGCATAAAAGTTAAACAAGATTGATCCCTGTGAAGCTCTTGGTACAGTGCCTGGTTTATAGTGAGAACCCAATAAGTGTCAGTAGAGATTTTGATAGCCTTATGCTGTAAGATTCCTTCATATATAATTATATATA
>PVKE010038581.1:0-15387 GCA_004027555.1 Craseonycteris thonglongyai
GGAAACTGTACAAATTTCAGAGGTTTCTTTTACACTTCTGTAAGCTATTTACAGAGCGACAACAGTGACAAATGTGATGAAATGTATAATATTGTTTGCACATTACAGTCTAGAACCATGGTACAATACCTTCACTGTGATTGAAGGGACAAGGTCTGTTCCCACGTCAACATCAGGAGCTTGCTGAAAACGCATACAAGCAGAGGAAGGAAAGAATGGTTTCAATATTGCACATCTATGAGCGAAAACAATGGGTGCAATATATACTTCTCACAACCAAAATAGGGACTAACTATAAAAGATTTATCACTCTAGTGACAGACTGAAAGAGTCAATGTGGCTTTTTGAATGCATTCATCTGGAAAGTCATGAGCTAATACTCAAAAACTTATCCTCCCCCCCAAAAATAAAAGTCACGTATTTTATTTTCAAACTACTCTATTGCCAAATTTACTTAAATTTTGAAACAAATTAATTCTATTAACTCATTCTTTATATTATATAGAAGAAGGTCTCCTTGTATTTATCAGATAAACATTACACCATTCTTTTAGGCCCTTGTGTTTTTATTAATTACTTGGCAAAGCTATGTTTTATTCTGATTAATAATATGAATATGTATCTAAGACATATAACTAAGGATATAAAGAATGAGTGGTCTTACACCTAGAAAATAAAATAAAAGTAGAAGTTTGGGGTTTTTTCCCACTAGCTCATCTCATCAACGAGTTCACTGTTTGAGCGTTAGCCTGGGTTCCCGGGTTTCACCTCTTGAAGAGTTCAGAGTACAATATAATAGAGCAAATATTGCCTTATAATTTAAAACTTCTTTTTTAGAGTGGTAGATTGAGGGGAAAATGCTTGCTCTATGACAGAATAAGACAAAGGGATAACATTTTCCAATAACACCGTTATGAATTCCTGGGGAACAATTAAGATCCTAAAATCTCTATACAACCCATGAATAGATCCATTATACTTTAACCTATTTAAAAAATTTTTACTAAGAAAAATTAAGCCATGTCTAAGCAATGGGAATTACTATGATGTAATGGGCATCAGCATATTTAACAGCTGGGAACTTCATATTCTATTCATGAATCAATCCATAGGAAACCATATATGATCCAACTTCTTAATCAAGAAGATAGGATAGCAATGCCTGTCTCCTCTATAAAAGACCCCCCATTGTAATATAAATAACATTATGTTTTTAGATGTGTGCTTTCATATTAATTATTCAAAATAAAATATTAAGCCAGGTTTTTTGCTCTAGTATTACTTAAAATCCAGGAAATGTTTTACATTTATTATAGCTGTCTGCCGATCTAGAAAAGAAACCAACATGTCCTGTTTTCTGCTCTTTTCAATCCTTTGTGTAAACACCTAGATACTTCACGAACAGCAGTCCTTTGGGAAATAAAATTATAGCCAGAAAGAAATGGCTACACAAAGACACCATGGCACCATAGCCACATAAATCATTGAGCTAATGTTTTCCAATGGAATAAATGTGATACTCTCAAGAATCTCTTAAGAAGGAAAAAATAGTAAGAGAGAAAATGAAGCTGGAAAGAGACACCTAATTAAGAGGAAACAGCACTACAGGTTGCCAACAGGAAAATATACATTACAATACAGAAGGCCTTTTCCTACAAAGATCAAAAGTTGCTAAAGAACAGAAAGAAAATTCCTCATTCCAAAAAGCTTATGTTTAAGAAAACCTAGAAAAAAATTATATAAGTTGCCCAAAGGAAAAAAAGAATCATTCCCAAGGCAAGAAAATGTGTGTACATTTGTCAGCTAACTAAGCAGAAATGTTCCACTCAGACTACACCCTTCAGGTAGAGTGAGAAATGGTGTGTGCTGAATAGTCAGTGTTTAAAATAGTGCCTGTACTATGTGACTCAGCTGGGTGAATGTTTCTTTCATATGTAGTCCTATTTTTTTAAGTATACCCAACTTACTATACTATGGCAATGTTAACGTGATTATTATCACAACTTGGGGTGAACTGTTTCTACTAAGATTAATCTTTGAAAACTTATGACAACTGACTATATTATGCTCTGATACCTAGATACTGAAGTCATTTCCTAGGTAAAACTATATGACCTGAACTCCAAATACAATAAAATCAGGGAATTTGATCACTTGTCTAAATTGATCAATTTCTGGTACAGACACAGGTAAACTTAATAGATTTTGCCCAAACAGCAGGCAGTGAGACCTAACCAATCATAATCTACGAAGTGCTTACAGAAGACTAACCAAGATGGGGTAATATGATAACCAAGGGCAGTCCGCCTTCATCCTTCTCATTTCTCAGCTTTATTCATTCATTCATAGAGCAAATACATATTGAGCACCCATATGTGACAGGTACTAAGGATATTGCAGTGAACAAGACAAGTAGTGAAATGTAGGGGGTCGTGGTTAATTAAAAGAAATGTAGGTTGGTGGTGGTTAATTATCACAACAACTCAACAAAGTAGACTCTATTGTTAGTCCCATTTTACAGATTAGAAAATTGAGACTAAGAAAATTAAATACCTTGCCCTGGGAGACACAAATAGAAATTAGGGAAAAATAATTCCCAGCCCAACTGTTTACTCTTAAACTACTCCCACTCATCCAGACAACCACAATGTATTAAAGACTGGAAACCATCAAACCCTGAGCTAGACCTTTCATAAACGTCATCTCACTGAACTGTCACCAAAACTTTATGGAGTCGGTATTATTCATTTAGATTAGGATTATCCATCTAGATTAGGATTATCCCAACACTTTGGTACTGAAAAAGTTAAAAATTTTTTAAAAGGTAGATTCAAAATAATGGCGAGGACCCCTTCTAATGTGCCCTGCCTCCCCTTTTCTTAGACAAAATCTGTCTAAAGACACCTTACTACACTAAAAGGCTAGAAATGTTTTATTTTGTTTTATTTTGCTTTTTTCTAGAAAATAACAAAAATGAATAGTAGTTATCTGCCCAAAAGTTTCTATTTATAGGCCCAGAATTTAAACCGGTACATTTTGACCCCAATTCACCAGAGTCCACCACTATCATAAACCCTTTTAAAGTCTGCAAATGCACCTACAGACACAGAATCAAAGTCAGGAGAAACCATGGCAGAAACTTTCAGGTCATCTTCTCTCTCAGTCACAGGCCAAACACCTGTAATTAAAAGAAAAAAAAATGTATTTAATCATAAAATAAAACCTGCTTTATACAGTTTTTTAAGGTTTATCTGTACCATATGTCAGAAAACAATCCCATAAACATACTCACAAGTTGAAAAAACTAATGCATTACAGAATTGGAAGCTTGATGCTAATTCTTCCCTTTCTACAATATTTAAACTAAAACTGTCTATTTCTCCAAAAATATTAGCTAAGATGTGTCCCCCTGATTAACCAGTGTTGGGATTTTCAATGTACTCTCTTAAACTACTTACTGGTAGAAGCCCAAAATAGTATAACCCTTCTCAAGGTAAGTTGGTTTGAAGTTAATTACTTTTGAAGGCAAGTAATTCTACAGCTTGGGAGTAGAACTATTAGGTCACAGGATATGTACATTTTACATTTTGATAAGTTATAGCCAGCACACAGACATGTTTAAAGAGGTTCCTGCTGGTAGTAGTTATTAAAAATAAAAAAACCTAAATTTCTATTTTTCTATTAATAGGAAAATGGTTAACTAAATTGTAGTGTGCAATGTTTCAAAGCTTAAAGCTGTCAATAAGAATGCAGTCCATCTTTATATACTGATATGAAAAGAACTCCATGATATTCCTATTAATAAAAAGCAAGATGTAGTACAATGTGCCAAATATACAAATCTTTATATAAAAACAACTACATAAACATGAACATTTTCTTAAAGAATACACAAAAACTCTTGATAAAGTTTATCTTTAAATAATCTAGTGGAACTGGAATCTGGTATTTAACCTTTTAGTAGTGTTTAAATTATTTTAACCATTTCATATTATTTTCACAACTTAAAATTTCACAATCTAAAAATGTTTATAGTTAATGAGATATTATAAACAAATGACAGAGATCCTAAATAAGCAAGAAACATAAATAATACTTATACAATTTATATGTGTGTATATATGCAAATATATACAAAGGCTGTAGGACTATATCTAGTCATAAATGCCTCTATTTTTCATATTACATAGCTGGATTCTTCCCAGACAGCCCTCGCATATGACTGCCTATTGGCTGCACACCTAATAGTGTGCAGATCACTAATTCTGTTGAGGTATTTACCTTCATCTCAAAGTCATTGCATTGGTCAAATTCAACCACAGTGATTTCATCCCCCTGACCATTTGTTGTTGTCGGTATGAGCATGAGGTTAATCCTGGCAGATGTGAGATTAAAAAAAATTGTTGGGTGTGAGGGGTGCTGGTACATGTTTCTGGAAAAGCTATTTCTCCCTAATAATAGAAAGGAGGAGACTCAGGAGAAATCTCTCTTCTTCGTTGGAAATTGTATTTGCACATAATGCCTGGAACTGGTGAAATTGCCGTACGACCCTGAGAGAAACCATCCCCCACACACTGAGGACTACTGATTGAAAATATGGAAAGCACTTGAATGATGTCATATGAATCAGCTATCTCTCAAAGAGAAGAACTGTGTACAATTGCCATTAGGCAGTCACACCAACACTGCAATATTTGAAACAGGAATTTCCACAACTTAGTGAGAGTATAAAGGGCAGCTTGCTGCCCACCCAATAACCATTCGTCATTTCTTCTTTACTTTAAAAAAAAAACAAAAAAAAAAACTAACTAACAAAAAAAACCAGTTTTAGTCTAATAAACAAAGTGCTCAGATAAAACACTAAATTTTTGAGCCTCTTCCTCAGCCTGGAGTGGCCAGTGAGATGCCACTAGAAGCTGCTTAGGGTGTGGCTTCCAGGAAAGATCCGTAAGGGGCTGACTCAACTGCAGGTGGGAGGGTAGGAGTTCCAGAAGACATCCTGGACCAACGCATGACCCTGGCAGGAAAGGAATCGAGTCCCTGATGACAATGGAACAGCCAAACCCACCGGGGTCTGCCCATCACTGGACTTCTTTTCCATGGGAAAGAAATAAGTCCCTGCCTTGTTCAAGACACCTTATCTGGATATTCTGTTATATGCAGTCAGACATATACCAAAACAACATATCTTCCAACGTGGTCACCAAATAATAATGTTACTAGTACTCAAAGGAAGCAGTGACTTAGTTGTCCTACATATTTGAAATAGAATGCAGGTTTTCATTTAATCCCTATGTCTTACTGCTCTTCTCCCCTTCCTGAAGGCACAATAGTGGAGAATCTATCTCAGTGTCATACCCTAACCAACTGTCTAAATCAGAAATGTCCAAACTTTTGGCTTCCCAGGGCCATAGTAAAAGAAGAATAAGAATTGTCTTAGGCCACACATAATATACACTAACACTAATGATAGCTGATGAGCTAAAAAAAAAAAGAATCACAAAAATATCTCAGGCTTTAAGAAAGTTTCTGAATTTGTGTTGGGCTGGATTCAAAGCTGTTCTGGGCCACATGCAGCTGTGGGCTGCTGGTTGGACAAGCCTGGTCTAAATCATAAGGAAACTCCATCTTTGCGAGTGCTTATGACAGATGTTGTTGACTACTAGGAATAGAAATGCTCGGCAGGCAGGATTCACACTAATGAGTTGAATACGAATAGCTTCAAAATCCATGAGCCATACAGAAATTATTACTATAATTTCATGCTTACAATATACATTCCTCATATAACTTACACACATAAAATCAGGTTCGAAAACACTTTTATTACACTAGATAATATACACCATGTGTACAACAAAATGTACTCTTTAAATTGGCTTTAAAATTTGCTACAACTCTTGCTTTGAAGAAGTAAAAAAAGTTTTAAGTACTGAACATAACCTACAAGACTGAACTTTTTTGCAAGTTAAAGTTCCTATACAAAAATAAGTGGCATTTAAATGAATAATGAGGTCATCAAAAAGTTCAGAGTTTTAACTTCTCATAATCCTTTATCCTGAAATGATTTGGTACTTTCATATAATTATAGGTATTTTAATAAAGAAAAATACCATCATTTTAAAAGTTTACAGAATACTAATTTTTTCCATATCTAGAAATAAAATTTTTAAAAGCATATTTTATGATAAAAGTATATTTTTAAAGTTTCTCTTTGTTTCTTTTTCAGAAATAAAACCAAATGATGATGGCACAGAAAGGGCAAGGAACTTCAAATATTAACTAAAATTTGAGGTTATATAAATAACGAACACTGTACCCAAGTCCGTGGGCACATCCCTAACTAAATTAGCAGTTATTTCAAATTACACAGAAGGATCAAGGTAATGACAACTAAAATAACCTAACCCTTCTCACCCAAGGGTATGACTATGGCCATCAAAAAATAACTTTTACCTATAAAAAATTTTTCTGAGAAATGTTTTACATAATAAAGTGTTAATCAAAATATCATTAGCACATTCTTTATGGAAAGAGTCAATTCTCAAGACAAGATTTGGAGTGAAAAGCCACATTAAATTTATGTAATGAACTCTGGAAATTGCATGTTTCATATATATATATATATGCCATTTTTCCCCAATTACATTTTTAAACAACAACATGAGACCTATAATTCCCTGAATCCCAAAGCACTAGCATCAAAAATGGAAAAAAATGTATATTGCAATATGACACATCCAATTTTAATCACTATTTGACAGTGGGTGCTGACAACAAATAGGTTTTTAACTAACTGGATGTACTTAAAAGACCTAAGTTTCACTGGTTTACATTCAAAACTTTCCAAGAGAATGTGTGAAGCCAAAGCATAATAATTTTATTTTAATATTCATATTTTTTTAAGTTTACTATCTAAATTCCTCTACATCTCTTTTGGTAATATGGACTCAAAAATATATGCATCTCGTAAAGGGGTTAGAGCAGGATTAAGACAGGCTCTGTTGTTTTGGTTTTCTTTGAAGTTCCGCTTCATTTATTACTCTTACTTCTTTTAACATTTCTCTTAAAAATAGTCCATATTTTTTTCCATTAAAAAAATACTTTTACCTGACCCTGAAAAGGGAACTTAAAGTAATGCTTTTCACATGTCCAACTCAAACTGCAGGGTTGGTGTTTTATTTCTCCTTTTAATTTACACTAAAATTATACCCCTGTTGAATCCCAAAGTAAGATAATATTGAGTTATTCAAACCTCAGGAACTGAAAATATCATCAGCCTCTGAGTCATTAGGAATCAGCATAGCACAGGCTATACACTCCATTTGGATGGCTAATTAACTACAAACATAAATTATATTGCTAAGCTGCAAATGACTACATTTTCAGTAACCAAGTAGTAACTTATGTACTTCTTTGGTTTCTTCTCAAAGAAGCAACTAAAATTTTTTTCAGGGATATTAGAAGTTAATAAATGACCACTCTAAACTTTAACACTCTTCTCACAACCTGAAACCAGTACCCAAAGAAGTATTTGTTCCTCTTTTTAAAGTTTAAAGAAAAAAAAAAACACCTAGATAGCACTGTCCCTGAAAAAGGGACATTAAGAAAGCATTCTCATATATAGGGCATTTTTTTAGAAGCTACAAAATACAAATTAAGCACAAAGACCTTATGTGCTAAAGAGCAATACAGTTTTTATAAGTATAATATAATTTTAATTAAGCCTAGGGGAGAAAATTAACTAATGTGTATAAAACATTATCCATACACAAAATAATATGAATTCTACAATGAATACTAAAATCAAATAATAAAAAGCTTCAAGTGAGATACCTTGTGATTTGTTAACATCTTTGATGATTTTCTGAAGTTCTTTCAATTCTATATCAAGTTCATCATAGTTTAGCTCTCTAGATTCAACTTTGGGAGCTTGGAACAAAGAAGGGTCTGTCCCCAGGTATGAACACTGCAAGTGACCATCATCGCTCAGAGTAACTATTACTCCCTTTAAGTCACTACAATAAAGAAGAGAAAATGAGACATAATTAAAACTTTTGGTGAATTTAGACTTGACCAACTACATTTTTATTCAATTCCATGGCCATATGCCATTAAGAAAATTACTCTACAACGTATCTATTTCTAAGGCTTTACATCAAATATTCAATTCAAATGCTTGAAACATGATTTATATTTATAGAAGTATTCCTAATGTTATGATTCATTATAGGAGGGGAAAAAAAACAACACTACAATTATTATAATAGCTACCACTTTTGGGAACCTAACTACATGGCAAATCCTGCTTTAAGGACTTTTCAAGGCTGTATCTTCTAATCACCACTCCAGATCCCACTTGACAGACTCATAAGCACGTAAACAACAAGTGTGAAGCTGCAATAGATCAAGAGCTGGGCTGCGGGCTGGCTGAAGATCAGGGTTGAGGTACAGAAGCAAAGATAGGACATCCTGTCCTGCTCTTTTCTTTTTCCTTCTCTCCACCCTTGGGACTCACATTTGCCGGCTTTCCCCAGGTCCGCCAACCATGGCTTCCTTCACCCACTCCTACTGAACAGCTCTGGTCTGTTCACTCTTTCCCTCCCCATTCTCTCATTTAGTAGCTCCTTCTCCACCACTCTTCTCCTGCTGATTATGCCTTTTCCTTCCCACCTTTTCACTCTCCCTTCTCTCTTAGACTCCCTTATCTCTCATGTACTCTAGAAACTAGCCATCATAAATTATAATTTTAGCACACCATTTTTTAAAAACAAAAGTTGTACGTTCTTCTTAACTCGCTTAGAAAAGTATTATATTTTGAAATGAGCACTATTTACTTCCTCTCTGGTTTGCGCAGAAGGGAAAAAAAAGTTCAACATTGTCATAATATTTTGAGCTAATACGTAATTAATTTGTTTCATTTTTGTTTGTTATACAGGGTCCAGCAGACATAATGAGCTGGTAATCTATACCAAATCTTTTATTACAAAATAATAAACATGTATGATTTTTGCCATACTACTTTAAAAAGAGCGTAACTTCTGCCGGACCCTGTATTTTTCTAGTGACCTTTGATGAAAGAAAGGAAAGAAAGGAAAGAAAGGAAACAAAGAAAGGGAAGAAAGGAAGGAAGGAAGGAAGGAAGGAAGGAAGGAAGCAAGCAAGCAAGCAAGCAAGCAAGCAAGCAAGCAAGCAAACAAGCAAACAAGCAAGCAAGCAAGCTACCAACCCTGCTCTAAAGGTTAAATATTAACCAAAACTAATACAAATTTTGAGGGGGGAAAAACTTGAAAAAAATGTTGCTATTCATCTGAAGTAAAATATAAGGTATATGAAAGTCTAGGCTTTATTCAGATTAAATTAAAAAAAATTTAATTCCCCAATTTTGGGTCATGGCAAATGGTCAGCTCATGAATCTAAAAGCTCAACTCCATTGAGAGAAGATACATCATTGCTTAATATTCCCATAAATAAAGCAGCCGCCAGCAGCCAGCAGCAGCCACTTTACCACCTGCCTTCAACACAGCATTCCCATACACACTTTCTCTAGGGCTTAGCCATAGTCAGTGCCTCATAAACCTATGGAGTGACTTCAGAGAAATAAAAGATAGACTGATGTCACTGACTCAACAACTAAAGAACTAGACTAGGAGTTAGATTAATTAGGGATTTGGTTCTATCCCTGACTGTCACTATGTAGCTGAGTCAACTTAGAGAAGTCTTTAAATGTTCTTTATCTCTAAAACAAAAAGGTAAGACTAAATGATCGTCAAAGGTCTTTAAGTTTTATTAATTGGTTCTGTAAATCTAGCTCGGAAAATAAATACTCCCAAAATGAAATTATTTCCCCCAAAGTAAAGTACCAAAAGCAACACCGTAACTCTAGGCTTGACCCTTTCTCTGCAGGCAACTGAAGCCACCTAGTGGTCACGGAAATCCTAACTTCCAGCTCTAACAAGCTAAGCCCATTTCTTTTTTCCCCTCCCTCCCTTCCTCCCTCCCTTCCTTCCTTTTTTTAATTGTTAAATTTATTGGGGTGACATTGGTTGGTAAAAATTACATAGGTTCCAGGTGTACAATTCTACATTACGTTGTCTATGTATTGCATTATGTGCTCACCACCCAGAATCAGTTCATCACCATATTTTGATCATCCCTCCCCACTCCCCTACCTCCCTACTCTCCCACCCACCTCTCCCTTTACCCTCCAGTAACCACTAAACTATTAACTGTGTCCATGAGGTTTTGTGTCTTTGTTACTTTCAGTTTTATATTCCACCTATAAGTGAAGTCATATGAAATACAGCCATTTGTGACAACATGGATGGGCCTTGAAACCGCGATATTAAGCAAAATAAGTCAGACTGAAAAAAACAAGTGGCACGCCCATTTCAAGAGGGAAAACTCTCTGTCCCTTCTGAGTTCTCACTGCAGTCTGTTTCCCATTCCACCAGCCACATTATAGTCTGGGAACCCAGTAAAACCTCAGGAAACTCTAGGACACGTAAAGGGCAGATCTTTGGCTGGCTTCTCAGAGATGTGGAGATCATCAGAAGGGTATTTCCATTTCATCTTCACCCTTTGAGTGGTCCATAATATAGCAAACCTAGGATGAACCAATACAAGTATCCCTCATAGCCAAATTTATTTGGTCCTTGAGTTGGATAATTACTTAATCAGTTTTGTTCCAACCTTTTAGATAGCAAATAGCAACCACTTAAACACAAGGACTTTAACTAAACATTTATCTGAACCCAGTAAGTTTCTGACTTCAGATAGGAATAGTTTGAATAGCAGTGCATATGTGTGTTTCTTCACACTATCTAAAAAAAGTTCTGTACTGGTGCTTGGAGTGTCCAAGTGGAAAGCAGGGAGTCAGAGTCTTCTCTTATTGAAAGAACTTACCAAATGTCACCAGAATGTCATGACAGTATTTGACAAAATTTAAGCAACTCACTTTTTTCTTATCAACGGCATCAGAAACATTGCATATAATTTAAATCAAATAACAGAAACTTAGACTATAAATGCATACATTTAACATTGCATGTTTCATTCCATGGTAACACTAAGACAAGCTCTAAAAATGCTGAAATAAATCAGTGGAATTTCTGTCTAAAACACCTATGATGGGACAGGCATTCTGACTCAGGCCTATAGCACTGCTTAATTAATAAGTAATGTCATCTCTTGACATCTTGTATAAAGGACAAATTTTAAAATATATAAATATTATTACTAAAGCATAGCCCAATTTACGTATAAAGAGGAAAAAAAAACATAATCAAGATTTTTTGGTTTTTTGCTTAAAGTACATTTTATTTAACAATATTGCCTATATGAGTTAATATGGTAGTTCTGTGAATGACAGAATTTTATGCTGGAAGAAGCCATCAAGTAAATAAAATATTATGTACCCATCCACTTACATCTTTAAAGTAGAGTTAACATTACCAAAATTAAGGTCTCTGAATCATTACTGGGGTTTTTTGTTTGTTTGTTTGTTTGTTTGTTTTAAAGATTTATTTTATTGATTTTTGACAGAGAGAAACAGAGACAGAGAGACACAGAGAAGTGGGAGGGCCCAGAGCAGTCTCCACAGTTGACATTAGTTCTCCATATCGTTTCACTCCACAGGTGGGCACAGGGCTGTGCAGGGCAGGAACTGGGCCAGGAGCCTCCCACATAGGTCCCAGCAAGAACTGAACTGGGGGCACACACCAGTTCAGCATGTGGGTCCGCACGGGCCGGGGCCGGGATTCGATCCTCGGTCCCCGGGGCTTCAAAGTGAGCACTTAACCCGCTGAGCCATCCCAGCTTTCCCATTACTGGTTTTTAAAGCATACCAGCTAACCCAAGCCACCAGTATTTTATGAAGAATCAAAGTCAAAGATGTTATATGCAGAGGACACACAATTCTGTGATTATTGAGCAATGGAGCATAAAATTAAATAATAGAGTTTGCACAGGAATCAGAAACTAATTGTTTCATCATTCAGTAAATAGATCCTGGTCTTAACAATACATTCAGACAAAATTCTGGATAAATTTTAAAGTTAAATTTAAAAATATGAAACCAAAAAAATATTTATCTGCCCTTGGGATGGAAAGAACTTTTGGCTACAAAAAAGGCAACAGAATAACTACAAAAAAAAAAATCTCTAAATTAAACTGCAAAAAGAAATTTAAGCTTGTTATATACTTTAAGAAACAACATGGTAGAAAGAACTAAAGACAAACAAACTGAGAAAACATGTGACAACCAACATAAAATACATAATTTAAGTTGAACCATATGAAGTTGTGAATATTCAACTATTTTTGACCTATAACAACAATTTTATATGTTTCAACTAATGTGTAAAGAATTCTTACAAATAAATAAAAATAAGATTATATCCACAAAAAAAGTTCAAAGGAAATGTACAATTCACATGTAAAAATAAGAGTCAACAAATATATTAAAAAATACTAAAATCAAAGAAATTTATATTTTTAAAAAGCAATATTTCATTATTCTAAACCTCAAACTAGTAAGAATTGTATATAAAAATCAGTCCTGCTATTAGAGAAGGTACATGGAGATAGAAATGCTCATACACTTTCAATAGAAATGTAAACCTATTTAAAATCCTTTAACAGAACATTTAAATATATATAGATAGATGAAGTTTTTTAAATGTTCAGTGCCTTATACACAGTAATCAACTTCCACCATTAAGAAAATTTAGAAACAGCGATATCATAAAAAAGAGAAAATATTTTTTAATCATAGTACAGTTATAATAGAATGTTAGGAGCCATTAAAAATCATGTCTTACAAAATATCTGCTATCAGAAAAAATAGAAAATAAAAAATACAAGTGGAAAAGCAAAATGTAATACTGCATATACATTTTATCTTAATTTTATAAAATATAGGTATATAAAACACAGACCAGGAAAAAACATTACCTAAATGCTAACAGAATGGTGATTATCTCTGGTTAGAGGGATTATGGACTATTTTCATCATAACTTATAGTTACAAAATAAGATTAAAAAAAAACAACAAACAACTAAAAATTTTTTCATTTTCAGTCCCCAGACACTGAACTTGAATCATCAATTAGAGGTTAAATAAGCAGTGGCATTAAAACTTTCATCCAGTTCTGTTTCTGACAAAGCCAATCTTTAAAATGTACAACCTATAAGTATTTGAAATACTGCTCACAACAGATAAAAAATAACGTTTATTTTACTTGTTAATACAATACAACAGGGGAAGCCGGGATGGCTCAGTGGGTTAAGCACTCGCATTGCATCCCCGGGGACTGAGGATCGAATCCCGGCCCCGGCCCGTGTGGACCCACATGCTGAACTGGGGAGTGACCCCAGCTCAGTTCTCACCGGGGTGAGACCCCGGCCCAGTTCCTGCCCTGTGCAGCCCCCTCCCACCTGTGGAATGAAACTATGTGGAAAAACCAATGATGTGCAACTATGGGGACTGTTCTGGGCCCTCCCCCTTCTCTCTGTCTCTGACTCTGTATCTCTCTCTGTCAAAAAACATTAAAAATAAATCTTTAAAATACAATACAACAAATGAACAATCGTTTTAAAAACGGATGAAAAGAAATGCACTCAATCTAATGATCTCTTGTTCCAATGCATTTTATGCAACATGGAAATATTTTAAGTTGCCAAGTTACAAGTCTAGTTTTTATTATTATATTATATATACATATCAAAGAAATTGTAGAAGCTTAAACTCTGTTTACCATACTCAGTTTTCACTCTGCCTCCAAAAGCAGCACATGATCTCAAGGCACTTCCCTTGACGCACAGCCGGTGGGCAGCCCTCCCTTAGCTCCAACAGGCTGCACTGTCACCCAGACAAGAGTTCATTCACTTCACCATCATTCAACAGCAAAAGGACAGTGACAACGGAAGTTACAAAAGCAAATAAAGTCTGGTCTTACCCGTGAGAAACTGGTCTAGTTGTAAAGAAAAACTTGTAATTTAAAAAAAAAAAACAGCAACTACAGCATGACATGGCAGAGACCCTGGCACAGTGGGCAGAGTGCAGTAACCATGCATGAAAGAACAGAGCCACATGGCACAGGGCAGGCGACACACAGGCTGGATCCTGACCTAGAGGCAGACCCTCAGAGATGAAAAATAAAATGGACAGACTAAAGGCAACACACTCTGGCCTTAGTGAACTCTTTCAGTCTCAGGACTTTAAATACCATTTTTAGGCCAGCTCCCACGTTTCTATCTCCAGACAGACACCTCTTCCGATGTCCCGCAATGTTCATCCAACAGCCTACTTGATACAGCCACTTGGAAGGCCAACAGACATCTAAAGCTGAACATGGCTACACATGGCTTCCTGATTTGGGCTCTTCTTATCCAACTTAAACCTGTCCCTCCTGCAGCCTTTTCATAATTCCAAGAGAAGAATTGATATATTAGGGAATGCCAGGATAGTTCAGTAGTCGGGCTCCTGTGTGGAACGAAACCATGTGGAAATGTATAGACTGCTCTGGGCCCTCCCCCTTCACTCTGTCTCTCTCTGTCTCTGTCAAAACAATAAAATAAATCATTTTTAAAATTACATAAAAAAAAACCTTCTGTTAACTTATAATTTATTACATTAAAATATAAATACTTGTTAATATCTGAGCCTTTGGGATTTGGAAAGTAGGTGTGAAGAATATGAGAGAATCAAAACATAAAGGGAGAAAAGCTCAGACTACATATGAGAAAATCAAGAGGCCTGGATACAGCATGGGTAGATACGAAAAGAGGAAAGAGACTGAGGAATAAAGCCATATTGTAAAGCCAGTGAAGGAAGGCCTTTGAGCTGGTGAGTGACGTGAGCACAGATACGCTATAAAAAGATGTACCCTAAAAGATTCAATATTTGAAAAATGTTGATTCTCAACAAAATGATCTACAGATGCAACACAATCCAAATGAAAAATCCCAGAAGGCTTTTTTTCTCTCGTTGAAACTGAAAAGCTGATTCCACATTTCTATGGAAAAACAATCTTGAAAAAAGAATAGAGATAGAGGACTTTCATAAACTGACTTCAAGACACACTTCCAGTCTATAGTAATCAAAACATTGTGGTATTGGCTTGAGGGTGAACAGGTCAACAAAACGAAATAGACTCTAGAAACAAACCTGAACTCATATGGTCAACTGATTTTCTTTTTATTTCTTTATTTCTTTATTTATTTATTTTTATTGTTAAATTTAATGGGGTGACATTGATTGGTAACAATTAGACAGTTTCCAGAAGTACAAGTCCACATCACATCACCCATGCATCGTATTATGTGCCTACCACCCAGAATCAGCTCCCCTTCCATCACCATATATCCAATGTCCACTCCCACCCC
>PVKE010038582.1:0-15382 GCA_004027555.1 Craseonycteris thonglongyai
CTGTCTCGGTCCTTTCCCAGCCACCACCATCATGCCAGAATATTCCTAGAACAATTTGCCAATACCTCTTTAAAATTGGAAATTGATTAATTCCTTATTTCCAGTATGAAAAAGGAATATGAACTCCAGAGAAGGTCATCGCTACATTTAAATTTCTTAACACACAAGGCTGAAGATAGGAATATATGCTGACTGTTGTTTGTATCCGTATCTTGAGGCCACTTTAACTTCTATGACAATCACTTCTTTGCTACTGACTTCAATCTTTGTTTCAGTTCTTTGTTATATATAAACACAAATTTGATATACTTAGGTTTTTGGAATGAAAACATAGGTTTTCAGGCTGTGACAGAGACTTGTTAGATGGCCATCAGTTGAATTTCCCCTTCTGGGAACACCACTAAACCATATTTCCTGGCTCTTACGTAGAAAAGATTTGGCCATGTTACTAGTTTTTTACTATGGAATATGAGAAGTGACATGTGTCACTTCTAGACTAGGACAGTTAAGAGCTTTGCAATATCCTCTCTCTCACATATTTTCTTTCATGGGGATTTTTAGAGGCCAAGTGCAGATGATGGCATGGGACAGAAACTAAAGCCAAGGAGCATTAGACGAGTATATATCAGCAAGAAAAAGACTTCTATTATTTTAAGCCCCTGAGATTTGGGTATTATTTGTTATAGCAGTTTTGTGATACTTGTTCTTGCTAATTAAGTAACTAAATTTAATTTCTTAGATTATTTGCTACTATTGGCCAAAGCAAATCACATGGTCTAGGACTGTTGTGAGTTTGAGAGCACTGCCAAAAGGTATGAACATTGAAAAAAATGAGAACAAACTTGGGTTATAACTATAATCAGCCCACCACAAGAGGAATAATCACAGGGCTCTTCACTTAAGTCATTGTATGCGTCTTCAATTTCTTGTTCTATTTTAAATGAACGCTAAAACTGAATATCATAAATAATATGGAAATAGTTCATGTAATATATATGTGTGCATGTATGCATGTAATATAATGTGTAATAAGAAACATAAGTAATTTAAGTTAATAATATCATCTCACAAAAGGCATAATTCATACAGGGAAAATACATTCACCAGATATGAAAGAAATACAGTGGTTTATAGCTCTTCCTATATAATGTGGCCATTTTCTGTATTTAAAATTATGATAGTTATTTGTGGCTGTTGAAACAAATGACACTATATACAAATGCAACATAAATCATTCCCTCTACCCCTCATATTCACAAATATATTAAAGTATTCCCGTTGCTTTTTATTAAAATATAATTATAGCATACACACTAGTCAGCACATTACTTTTTCTACTTGACAATATAGCATAAAATCCCTACAAGTCAGTAATATAAAACTCTTGTTTTTTTCTAAGATGTAAATTGCGTGTATTTTATATAAATGGTACCATATTCATGCAGAGTGTTTTTTTATATATTTTATTTGCTGGACAATATTTACTATCAGACCATTTTTAAGTGTACGATTCAGTGGTATCAAGTATATTCAGATTGCTATGTAACCATCACCACTATCCATCTGCAAAACTATGTTCATCTTGTAAAACAAACTTTTTATCCATCAAATAATAATTCTCTTCTCTTCACTGTCCCTAGCCTCTAGCAAACACCATTGTATGATCTGTCTCTATTATTTGTACTACTCTAAGTACCTCATATAAGTGAAATCATAAATATTGGTCTTTTTGTGACTAGGTTGTTTCATATAACTTAATGTCTTTAAGGTTACTCATATGTCAGAATTTCCTTCCTTTTGAAGGCTGAATAGTGTGTGTCCAGAAAGTATCCAGCCATGTAACACTTCTTGTTATATTGACAATGGCTAGATTTTTTCTGGACAGCGCTCATATTACCTTGCAATGTATACACCATATTTGCTTATCCATTCACCCACTAATGGGCACTTGGGTTGCTTCCACATTTTGGCTATTGTGAATAATGTTGCTATGAACACAGATGTACAAATACCTCACTGAGACCCTGTTTTCAATTACTTTGAGTATATATGTATAGTATACCCAAAAGTGGAATTGCCACACTATAAAATAATTTCATTTTTAATTTTCTGAGATGCCATTATATTTTTAGAATTCAGCACTTTTACAAAAATATACCTAGTTATTTGTGTGCATATGTTTTACCCTTGATCGTTTTAGTCTGTAGCTAAATGTGTGTGTTTTAGTTTTTGTTTATTTGTTTGTTTGTTTAAGATATTTGTTCCTGTTCATTCTTTATTTATTATTTTCTTCTATCTACCTTTTATCACCTTCTGGAATTTTTAATACTCACATATTAGTTCTCTTGAATCTAGTTTTCAAATGTCTTATCTTTTTCTTCATACCTTCCATTCTCTTTGCATTTTTGGCTTGTATTTGAGCTATTTCTCTACTTGATAAAATCAAGCTTCAACAATCACTCTGCTTTCTTTTCAGACACTGAGAAAAGTACAACAATTAAAAATTTAAGATGTTTCTAATAATGTATATCAGGTATACACATACTAATTAAGGTCAACATTTAACTGGTACTTTCCATGTTGTAAAGGACATGTTTGGCAATGTCATCACTTACTGCTTAGCAGTTTTCTCACCATTCGTTCAATTATGGTTATGGTTTTTATGTTTGCAGTTATTCAATACAAATATGCTTACAACAAAATACAGAAATATACTCCTCAAGGATACTGGTAGAAATGCCATCAGGGTACTCAATTATGTGATATTTTTTTCTATTTAAAAAACATTATTATATGTTGCCATAGCATTTATAATGAGTCAAATTTTATTTAAATAGAAAAATAATACTTGAAAAAGTAATAGCATTTAGCCTGCAGATAATCTTTATTGGAAATATTCTATCCAAACAAAATCCAAAACTCCTAACTCTAGAAGAAGTCTAGAATCATCAAATTAGTATCATAAACTATCCTATCTTTATTTTAAAATGCCTAAAGTTAGTTAAATAATTCAAGTTTTCAATATTAAACCAATATTTATTAAGCACCATCTCTCTGATCATTCAAGTACTAGGAACTGGATTTCTTTTTAATCTATTAAGGCAAAGCTCATGCCTTTGGGGGTCTCACAGTCCAGTGAGAGAGGAAGGCAGAGAAGCTAACAAATAATAAGAGCCTAGTATAATCAAATGCAGACATATCCTTTATAGAGAGACAACAAAGGTGGGGAAAACATGGGGCGTGGAGGGGAAGAGCTATGAAGTAACTATTTCCAGGGAGCAGAGGTTATGGTGGAGCCAGAGGGGCTTTTGGTTAAACCTGCAATTGGTGTCAGTGTTTGGGAGGCATTTGTTGGATAGTCTTTGCTTCCAGAATGGACCCTATAATAAATATTATGAAAACACCAGGATTATCCCATCGTTCTCAATTTCACTACTTGTAGCTAAAATAGCTTGTTTTGAAAGAGACAGAAACATGAGTCAACTGGAACAAGATCCACAAAGTGGACATTCCTAAAACACCAGCCACTTTGCATCTCATTATCTATTCTTAACTAGAAAAAATATATATAAGATATTTAAACAGTGCCAACTACAGAAGATATCAGGAGGAAACAACGCCTCTGTTTTTCTAAAGTGAAGGCAGCTTTCAAGACCCATGACTCACCTCAGACAGTGAAAGCTTTCTGGCAAATGCACTTGCAATAGGACATGGGAGTGAGAAACATTGGGACTCTTGGCTTCCCTCCCCTCAGTGACAAGTTATCCTCTTGAAATTATTTCATGTAAAGATGTGCTTTCTTATCATTTGTAGAAAATTCTACAACAGCCAAGGAGAAAATGTCTTAGACTCCACATTCATCAATAACTCTTTACATGGAAAATTGTATTTTATAAAAGGTGACTCATGTGTTGATACAAGGAGATCTAAGCTTTTACACTGTCCAGTGTGACAATTAATGATAAATTCTTTGAACAAACGTGTTTACGCATTTCTATACATGTAATATGCAGATTTGCAACTGAGCTGGTAATTTATGTTTTCAAATGTTTCGTCTTTCTAAGCGAATTGACTTCCTGTGCTCGGATTGTGCTGAGACCTGTTGAGCCAGATTCTCCTGCTGCCAAAGCTACTCCCCAGCAGGGTGAGACCCATTTGGAAGTTGCATTAAAATTTCTTTAGGCTTCCAAGTAGTGACTGCTTCAAGAAGGGCTCAAAGCTATATTAGAAAAATCAATACATCTTGAAATATGAATATTTTTTACTTGAAATACAAACACGTGGTAAGTTTTTTTTTTGGTTTTTGTTTTTAATGATGAACTGGAAATGCTCCTTAAAAAGAAAGAGAGAGAGAGATTGAGATTTGCTAAGTTTTTCCAGTACAGACTAGACATTTGTGTGATTACCAAATGAGGTAAGTTAATTGAAAAAGAAGCTAAAAAAGAAGAGAGATACTTAAAACTGTTTCTATTCTAATGTCATTGCTTTGAAATTTAAATACATTTTTCAAAATCAGCAAATTCCCTCATATGTAGTTCCAAGTCACTCAGCAGGTTGGTAAAGGACCTACATTAGCCACAGAATCAACACACACAAAAACATGAAATAATGTAAGTGTGCATATTTTCAGGATCTTTCTATCAAGTTCCACTTTTACTACTTACCAGCTATATGTTTTGGGGAAATTTTCTTAACTTCTCTGGGCCTCAACTTGAATCCAGTAAAACAGAAATTGTATTTAGTGAGATAATATGTGTAAAGAACTCATTGTACAGTAAATGTTCAAAGAGCAGTAGCTCTTTTGACATATTAATACTGACAAATGGAGTAGAGTGGCAGGTTTTAAACTAATTATGAAATTCTCAAGTATCATAAACCCCTTAGGGAAAGAGTTGTGTTGAATAGCTGAGTGCTTATCCTTTTAAGCACTCAAAGTTCTAAATGATATTATTTCAAATTTAAATCTTTCTAAAAATGTTTTACATATGTTTGTTCCATCATAAGCAGAAAATACTCACTATAACATTTTCTTAATAACTTAATAACTTATTGGATACTGCTTGCTATTTTCTAGGCCTTTTGGGGGTTTGCAATGTAAACCCCCACTGCCTACCCTTTAACGTAGGCTGTGTTTGCTTTACGTTGTTTAAAATGTTCTGATTAGTTATAATGTGGCCTGAAAGAGTCCTTTTTATTTCTAAAGCAGACAATTTTGCATTGAAAGAATAGGGTGGGCATGGGGAAAACCTACAATGTTATATGATAAACTTTGGAAATTTTCTAATTGAAACTCTTTTGGAGGGAAACAAGTCATATAATGACAGAGAGCTGGTATTTAAATTTTCCAAAGTTTAAGTTACATGCTAATCTTTCCATTTAAAAAGAAAAGATTGCCATCAAATGTTAATTGCTCTATAGATTTCTCCTTACATATTCCTCCATAATTACCATACATATTTCTCCAGTAATGACTCAATATTTTACATTGATCTGCATAATTAGAAATAATAGGTGAGGTCCCTGTCCCATCTAGCCCTACCAACTGTTTATATGAATAATCCAATTTTCTATGTAGTCATTTCTTGAGAAACTTAGAGAAAGTAAAATAATTTTTCAATTTTTTTTTTTTTGTTTTGCTTTTCTAAGTAGAAAATCCCTATAGATTTCTTATGGTGCGAATCTGACCCAATAAAATTAATTCCAAAAGGAGGAATTTTTCCTACATTTTCCAATGATTTAATCACAGTACATTGGCATATTCCCTCCTGCAAGAGCCAGGGAAACCTATATGGATTATTTCAGTGCCATAGAAATAAAATCTAGGAGGTACTTAGAACATTTTACAATGATTTACTCACTCTGTATGATAAAATTTTCCAACTTCAAGCTTAGCTAAAAGTAATTTAATTTCAACATTTAACTGAAATGCAAAGCCAAATTTTCTCACTGGCCAAAAGCCCTGGCCAGCTGGAATTATAGATCCCGTAGAGGAGGCCTCAATACCCTTAGGCCACTGAGTTTTTGTTTAGAAAGTTTCATGAGCTATAAAACTAACCTCTTCCCTTCTAACAAGGAAGCAAATCAAGCTAAGTTAGTGTTGAAACATAAATTGGGCAAAGAACATTCTAATCATCCTGAGAAATAGAACTCAATTTACTTCTTCTCAAGAAGATGGAATGTCAGAGGGAGTCACAGAAACTTCTAGTAATGTCTTGAATTAACTTGCTTTGTGGCTTTGCTTTCAGCCTGGTCTTTGCTACTAACCTAGAATTCGGTCTCTAGCCCTCTTTAAACACCGTCTATGTAAAGTAGATTAGCCAGGATCGAATCACAGGATAGGGGCCCCACAGCAATTTCAATGGAATTAGTAGCTGTAACAGGGGATTGAAGTGATGAAGAACTAGCTAATAAGAAGAAGTAAAGAGAACTCTAAAGAATACATAAATAGCAGATATACGAAGAAAGCACTATCCTAAGGACTGAAGCAAGGGGCCCAAGGTCCCACCCACATCTGCAGGGCTGAGATACAGTGGTTATTGGAGGACATGATCATGGCTCACAGGGTGGCAGAGAAGTTTCTGGGGTACATACCAATGTGTTCACTAGAGTGCCAGGGAAGGTGACGTGCTGGAGGCATTGAGCCACAAAATCGCTTGAGGGGATTGCCCGGGGAAGCAGTTGGCAGCAGAGGTCTGCTGGCTGCTAGTGCAGTGCGCCAGTCGGGCTGGAAAGCCATGTGGACTCCAGGAGCCTGGGACTGGGGACTTCCTACCATGTGCTGAGGAGCGTGTATTGCAGGAGCTAGACACGAGGCAGGAATCTTTGGAGAAAGACCAGGAAGGAAAATCCCTTGTTCCTGCAATGTCTGACAAAGCTCAGCATTACACTAGCTGGCGAGAGAAAAGTGATTTCTCCATTTTCACAAGAGACAGTGAGGGGTGTATATGGAGCTCACAGGCAATGAATTGATAACTGGCCAAGAACTCGAAGAGGAAGCACTTTCCAATGTCATGCTGAGAGCAAGGGTGCCTTCAGCACAGGTAGGGAGACCCTGGATGAAGGGGGCTGTGTATGTACAGCATGCGGCAGCTCTAACAATGGTTGCCTCGAGCCTCTCATCTTCTCCCTGTGCCATTATGATTATGGTGATTCTGTTCATTTTTCTCCTCTGTTCTTTTCGCACAAGTGCCAAGACTTCTGTCAGGAATAGCATGTCTGATGATTGCCACTGCAAACCTATTGCGTCTGGGTTTATTCCGATGAAGGGAGAAGACAGTATACACGTGTCACGCCACTGTTATGTATCAGGCACTGTTCTGGGTACTTTTCATATCTCATTTTATTTTAACCTTAAAGAATGTAGGCATTTCACCCCCATTTTATGAAAGTTAATTAGCATGTTCAAGATTACTAAGCTATTAACAGTATGTTTAATGCTTACATTGAACATATATTTCCATGTGTAAACTGCGTAATACTTGAAAAGTTACATAGTCCTTGAATACCTGAGTTTCCTCTTTAGTATAGAAGAGTAATATTGGCCTTATAAAATTGTTGTGAGGATTCTATTAGATTATTAAAGTCTAATGGTACAAAATGCTTAAAATCATGCTTCACCGAAAGACCTCATGTTAGGCCACAAAGCAATCTCCAATAAATTTAAGAGAATTGAAATCATATCAAGCACCTTCTCTGACCACAACAGTACGAAATTAGTTTTCATGTGTAAATACTCCCACTGAGGAGAATTTCAACTTACCAGTGTGACATTGCTGAATACAAGGCTGTGAAAAGACATGCACAGTGTGTTCTTCTGAGCTGGTGTGAGCCAAATGGAGGGCACCAGACTGGCATTCCCTGGCTATGAGTACAAAATCAATATTCATGATTATTGTTACGGTCATAGTTATTCTATGGAACACACATTAAAGCAAACCAGTAATAACTGATGGAATGCAGATTTTTGTTTTTTTTGTATTTGTTGGCCAAAAGAGAAGACATTGTCTTATCATAAACCTGAATTATTTGAGGTTCTTGCTATTGTTTTATGTTTGTTTTCACAAAGATACTAACATGAAAGGGAACAGAGAAAGAGAGAATTCAAACTTTGTCTGAAATATGCTGATTATTCAGAACACATAGAATGTAGTTTCCTCATACATGTTTTCATGTGCATTTCTCCTGAAACTATGCCAATGATTACCTAAAAGAGCAAATGCAAATAAATGAAGAAAGGCTCCGAAGACTTAGCTAGCAAGGAAACAGTCCTTCAACAGCCTACACCCCACTGCCTTCTGACTTAGCCTTTAGGATTTCTTCTTTCATTTACTCATCTTTCTGGAACTAAACATTCGTTGAAGACAAGCACACAGGCATGAACCCATTACATCCCTTCTGCTAATACCCAGTCCCTGGTCAGATGACCCATCTCCTTCACAATTTACTTTTTCATGGGGTTAACATAGGAAATTGTCTGTTTGAATCAATTTATTATTGCCCTTGCAAAATATGCTTTTCATAATATTCAAAGGCTGATAGTGTTAAATAAAACACTCTCATCTATTTGTCCACTTTTATGATGGAAATGATCTGCTTTGTTGGACTTTTTTTTTTTTTTAATCAACTAGAGGTAACTTTGGAGAAAAGGCTGTTTACTCTTTGTTTTACAACTGTTCAATAGATGTTGCTTAGCATCTGCAGGTTTGTGATCTCTCTTGCATTTAAGGAAAACAAGCAACTTTGCAAAGGCAGCATAGTTAAGGCATCCGCTCTCTTTTCCACCATCATCAGATGAGCAATGCAGGCTGTCAGTGAGTTTTCCAGAAAGGGTGTGTGCATGTGGAGTGAGCATCCAGGCCTGGTTTGGGGTGCGCTGGACTGAAGAACTTCTAGGAGACTGTGCTTGGGCAGGTCCTCAGGTGCAGAAAGTACGAACACTTCCAGAGTGAGTGCTTGCAGAGGGCCCAGGAGGCACTGTCCCACATGCTGCCTCATTGATGCCTCATCTAATTGTATGATAATGATATGTTATTGCAGTTTTATAACTAAAGAGACACGTGTGGTGGGGGAGAGGCAGGGGAGTGAATGTCACCCAGGTCGTAACACTTGAAATTACCAAGCAGGGATTTCAGTGCAGTTTTGTGAGACCTCACAGCCCACTCTCCTTACAGCACACCACTTGTCCATGTAGGCTAAAGAATCTCCATTTTCTTTTTGCATTTCTTTCCAAAGAGAAGGGTTGCAGAACTTCCCTTTGACCAAGTAATTGTAAGAAAAATAAATTATACGTGTCATGTAGATGGAAGTATACTTGACTGTGCAAAGGTTCTTTCCCAGTAGGCTCATTTAGAGAGAAAGAAAAATATCCAATTTTTTAAAAACTAAGACATCTCAAAATTCTGATCAGAAAAGTTACTCAATTAAAAAAAAATCTATACATGATATCGTATTCAGCATAGGCTTTCTTTAAGTAACCAAATCTTTCAGTGCATTAAAAATATGACCATTGTCATAATGTTCATTAAAACAGAGTTTATCATAAATAATTTCAGCATTGACAACACCATTTTATGTATATACACAGACTAATATGCAAATTATAAATATCATTTGCAATCCCTTAGAAAAACATAATAAATTTGACATGGATCCTAATTTATCTATTGATACAAAGATAGAGTTGGACCAGATCAATGGTTTTCTTTTTTTTAAAGATTTATTCTTATCGTTTTTGACAAAGAGAGAGAGACAGAGGGAAGGGGGCAGGGGGCAGAGGAGTCTCCATTGTTGCATGTTCTTAGTTTTCTACATAGTTTCATTCCACAGGTGGGGACAGGGCTGCTCAGGGCAGGAACCAGGCCAGGGCCTCGCCTGATGAGAACTAAACTAGGAACACACTCCAGTTCAGTATATGGGTCCACATAGTCCAGGGCTGGGATTTGATTCTCAGACCCTGGGGCTGCAAGACAAGCACTCAACCCACTTAGACATCCTGGCATCCCCCAGATCAATGGTTTTCAAACTCCTGTGAGCTGCAGAAGCCTGTGTGCAGCAGCCAAAAGCTAAACTACCCTGACTGGAAAGAGAAGGAGACTCTCAGAGCTGGACTTGGTGACTTTCAACATCCTAGAATTCTATGCTTGGAAAAGATGAAGCTCTAGCATGTAATCTCTATTCAGAATCCTGCATGAGAGCTGTTAGCATCAAATCAGAATAAGAGCTGTTCTTCAAATAACATTCACCTGAGATCTGGTGGCCTTGGAGCATCTGTGCCCAGGAGCTATTACATTCCTATTGGACCAGGCTTTTGATGGAATGCAGAGGATTTATCAGATGACAAACTATCATATGACTTCTGTATATCCTCATGTCTACTCCCCACCAAATGCTGGGCCCTAGACATCATTACCCTCATTTTACAGATAAGAAAACAGAAGTTCAGAGAGTTCAGGGAAGTTTTTCAGTCACCACTTAACAAGTCCTAAGTCTGGATTTGAAGCCAAACCTTTCTCATACCACAGCTCTTTCACTTTTCCAGAGTGTCTCTCCCCAAAATATCAACCCGCCATTAGTTGTCTAACTGTCATGACCCTATTTCCCTGTGGTGCAAGTAGCACATTCTGTTTCCCTTCATGCTCTTGCTCTAGCTAACTTCCTGTACCTGCTGCCACTCTCCTAAAAGTCCCATCTTTTCTTTAAGTCCCATCTCCTCCCCAGAGCCTGCTTTGGCTACTGTCAACCTCAAGAATCTCTTGTCTCTGGATTCGTATGGTCCTAGTAGTACCACAAAATTAAGGTGTCTTTTTTTTTTCTTAAGATTTATTTTATTGTTTTTGACAGAGACAGAGAGAAGGGGGAGGGCCCAGAGCAGTCTCCATAGTTGTACGTCATCAGTGTTCAACATGGTTTTGTTCCACACAGGTGGGCAGGGGCTGCGCAGGGAGGGAACTGGGCTGGGGGCCTCCTGCATGAGAGGCATGCCCCCTAAAGCCAGGGGCTAAACTGGGGGGCAGGAACAGAGCTGGGGACTTCCCACATAGGAAGAAAACCCCAGTTCAGCATGTGGGTCCGCCGGGGCCAGGATTCAATCCTCAGTCCCCAGGGCTACAAAGTGAGCACTTAACCTGCTGAGCCATCCCAGCTTCCCCCAAACTTATGTTTTTTGATTCAAAGTATAATTTTTATTAGTCTTTCTTTTAATTTTTTCACGTTGTAATCTTAACATGAATTATATGTTTAACATGAAACATATTTTTATACCTTTATACATTCTCCACATCAAAGTATGTAGCACAATGGTTAAATGTAGGGTTTGGCTGAAGTAACACCCTTTTTTAAGTTTACCAGCTCATGAAAAGGAGGTGTTACTTCTGCTAGATCCATTTTTTCAATAAACAAATGTTCAATGAATATTATTTAATTATTAGTAGTCTTAGCTGTGAAATCATGTAAAGCCCAGCAAGCAATACAAGTATCATTAGTTTAGTCATTAATTCAAACAATGATGATTGAATTCCAGCTCTGTGCCAATCATCAAGCATTACATGCTTCAGTGTAAAAGTCATCAGCAGATTGGGGAACTCCAAGCAGTTAGACATCATACAGGCCTGAACTGAGGCCAAGGCCAATGGTGTAGACAGGAGAGCACTGGTGTAAGGGAGTTCCAAGACCTGATGACCAACAGATATTAAGAGTACAGAGCAAAGGATGCTGGGATAGCTCAGCAGATGGAGCACTTGCCTTGCAACTACAAGGACCAGAGATAGAATCTTGGCCCCTGCCCATGCAAACCCATATGCTAAACTACAGCGCAACTGGTAACCACTGGATGGCAGTGAAGGTTCCTGCCTCCCATGTGGGAGGTCCCCAATTTGGCTCCCACCCCATGTGGTCGTACATCTACCTGTGTGGAATGAAACACTCACAACTAATAATGTACAACTATGGAGACTACTCTGAACCCTCCCCCCATTTTCTCTCTTTCTCTCACCTTCTCTCAAGCAATAAAATAAATCTTTTAAAATTTTTTCTTAAAAAAAAAAACAAAACAGCTTAGAATAATCCGCAAGTGTTTAGCTGGTGGCTCTAGACTAATTTGATGATGGGGCCATTTACTAGGAGTACAGGTGAAGAACAGAGTTAATGGATTGATCATTGGTTTAATTTAGGAATCACTGAGGAAATGACCCAGGAAATAACCAGGTAGAGTAGAAGACTGAGGAGACAGGTAGATATACAGAGCTGAAGTTCTTTGCAGAGGCAAAGGTGGAGATCAAGATTGAGGTCAACATTCTATACTTAGGGATGAGAGTATGTAGGAATAAAATGCAGGACAAAAGAGAAGTGAGTCTGTTAAGGGACCCAAGAGAACAATATTTAAGGAATAGGTACCAAATATAACTTAATAAAGCTGATGAGAAAAGAGGCAAGGGGGGTGGCTATTGAAGAAAAAATTGTCAGGGGAAGCCAGGATGGCTCAGCAGGTTAAGCATTCACTTTGCAACCCCGGGGACCAAGGATCGAATCCCAGCCCTGGCCCATGTGGACCCATATGCTGAACTGTAGTGTGCTTCCCACATGGGTGGCCCCCAGTTCAGTTACCACCCACTCCCCTGGTTCGGCCCCTGGCTTGATGGGGCATGTCTGCTGTGTGGGAGGCCCTCAAGCACCTGTGTGGAATGAAACAATATTGAAAACTGATGACATGCAACTATGGAGACAGCTCTGGGCCCTCCCCTTCTTTCTGTCTCTCTCTGTGTCTGTTAAAAACAATAAAATAAATCTTAAAAAAAAAAAAGTCAGAGAAAGAGATGCAGAGGAGTTTTAAAAAGAAATAATAGCAGAGATTTAAAAAAAAAAGTGTTCCTATATATATATCTTACTCTACATGACAGATGTTTAAAATTTTATCATTCTCCTCAACAGGTACACCATATTTGTAGAGTCTAGGAGGTGCCATGTTTGCATTATAATATACAATGTGAATAGACCTTCAGGACTTGTGTAACTCTGGGGTGGGATGGTTTCCCAAGTCCCTTTTTTACTTGACCTCATGCTCTACAAATAAACATTGCTCCTAATCCACAGAAAATGCCCTTGCTTCTACCTCCCTTTCATTAGCACCTCAAAACTTTCATCCATCTTCACCCCAGTGTTCCTTGGGATCATTTGCACATCATGGAAGCTAGCTTCTCTGTAACTGCTGTTCCAATAACACAGTCCAGTCCCACACGTCATTTGAACAGAAATTTTATATTTATAGAAATAGATGAAAACAATGCAAAGCCAATGTACTCCCTAACAGTCATTTCCACAAAGGTGTTTTATCAGTTTGCACAGGATTTGCCATGACTGGGGGACCTTTCTTCTACTGTAATAAGAAAATGTTCAAAAGTAGCATCAACTAGAGAACGCCATACGTGCTCCCTATGAAAAGATGTTCCCTTAAAGATGCAGCTCTTAATGCACAGTGTAAAATGCTTGTAGCTTTTATTATGTCTTAGATGAAAACCATGTTTGACTGCATACCAGAGTAACAGACGTCGACTCACTTTTCAAATTGGGAACAGCTTTTCTTTTCATTCTATTCAGCCATTCCTGGGTCCTAATTCCACCCTGCCCTCCCTCCCTCCTCCCTCCCACCTCCCACCTCCCACCTCCCACTACTACGCATGTGTCTTTGGTCTAGGAAGACAATGTCACAAACTGCTTTTTCAAATGGCAAGGACAGTGTGCAAGGTAACAGAAGGAGGATTTTTACGTTAAGAATCTCCTATGCTCTCTCTCCTTTTATTCCATAAGAAAAAAAGAGAGGAACTGGATGGTGAAATATTTACTACCTCAACATTGCTGATTGAACACAATCCACAGGAAGCCCAGATGTTCAGAGTAGTAGATCAGAGAGGGGAATCATGTGGCTATGGAGCCAAATTTTGATTTCTAGCCTCCTGTGTAAGAAAAAGAACGACCATCTGTTATGCTATTAAAACCCCAAATGGAAGCGCCCATCACAATCCTCTCCCAAGTGGCACTTCTTTATTTACTCCTGAGTAGTAAAACAAGTTCATTCTTTGTAAAGTTTAACTATCACTGGAAATTCAAATAAGATTTTAGATACTAAGTCGTCACTATGAAAAGTTTTTTTCAGTACTAATTAAATTGGTACATTTTCTGCCTTAGAAGGAAAAATTCAGATTTCATTTCATTGTACAACTGGACCCAAACTTTGACCCAATGTTACTCATGTATGTTAGATATAAAGACTGTGGAGTGTACCAAGTTCTAGGACAGTCTCATCCTATGTGCTCTCTGATGGTGAAGAAGATATTTTGTTTGGTTTCAAGAGATGGTGGAGCCCAGTAGAACATAATCCCCCAAAACGGGAGATCTGAGGTCTAATCCTAATCCCAATCCCAATCTGAACAAGCCTGTAAACTTTCTTTACCAAGTTCAAAATGGGGACAATACAAAACTTGCCTCCTTTTGTTACAAAGAGCTATTACAAGTGGAAGTGAGGTCATCGGTGTGAATGTACATTAACCTTTTCAAATGAAGACTGGTGAAGAAAAGCAAGACAAGAACATTTTTTGGAAACAATATGATTTTTTTTCCATCAGCTTTTTTTTTTTAAGATAGCCAAGTTTAAAGTCAGTGGTGCCCGTTTAAAAAATCAAAATCACAAGAACATGCAGAAAAATTTGGAATCAATTTATTTAAAGACATGTTCTTTGCAGCTGTTGTTCATTAGGGTACTTTTATTGACGTGTCCAGAAATCTTTCCTAGTAGTTTAAGCACGCGGGGGCTTTGAGCCCTAAGAAGTATAGCAAATTGCAGATGAATTGGTCCAGAAGTGTAGGTTTGTTTAAAAAAAAAAATGCTTTGTAAAATAGAATATTCTCAAGGGAGTGATTGGTGGGGGAAGGGAAGTATGTACTGACACTTAAAGGATCCTTGACCTTCTGGAATGCACGTCTGAACTTCTGCAACAGTAGCCCAGATGGACTGAAATGCAGTGCTCAAAACCACTTTAATAAAGCCTGCTTTCTCCAAGGACTCCCAGGCCAAGCGACCCAGGTACAATTAGTTTGTAATAAAGTGATGCTGCCTTAAGAGACCTGTCTTGCTGAAAAGCCTTTGTATTGGTGCATCAGGAAGAACAGGAGTCTGCCGAGGACTTCAGGGATGGAATAGAGGAGTCATGGAGGCTGTGAAGACAAAGCAAGTCTGGAAGCGTATACAGATCCATTTGTCCATTCAGTCTTTATTTCATAAACATAGATGGAGCTCCTACTCTAGGCTGGCATCATTCTGGGTAATAAGACACATCTCTGGCATCAAGCCATTGGCATTCAGTGAAGGAAACGGACATGCAAACAATTTCAA